>JAPCYS010004089.1:0-141396 GCA_028641055.1 Alopecurus myosuroides
TAACAAGGAACCATGATTTTGCAAAGTTGATCTCTCAGATCATACAAATGAGGAATAAATTTCCTGATCATCGTATTAAGTCTATTCGAATGGACAATGCCGGTGAAATTACTTCAAAGGCGTTCGATGATTATTGCATGGCAACATGAATCAAACTTGAGTACTCTGTACCGCACGTCCACACGCAAAATGGACTTGCGCAGGCATTGATTAAAAGAATTAAATTCATTGCCAGACTGCTCCTTCGGGGTTGTAATTTACCAACTACATGTTTGGGTCACGCGGTGTTACACGCTGCCAATCTCATCAACTTTCGACCATCGGGCCTACAACATCCATTCTCCTATGCAGCTTGCGCAAGAGTCGGCACCGAAAATTTCCCACCTTCGTAGGTTCGGTTGCCAGGTATATGTACCAATACCACCCCCTCAGCGATCAGCAATGGGACTGCTCCGTAAGTCGGGGATATACGTTGGTTATGAGACTGTGTCCATAATCAGGTTTCTGCACCCCGCGACAGGTGACTGTCATACGGCTCGTTTCGCTGATTGCATTTTTTACGAGGATCTTTTCTGACTTTAGGAGGATATAATCAACCCCTTGATGATAAAAGCCGAGAACTTTCGTAGCAAGCCACGGGGATCCACGCTCATGACCCGCGCACTGCTGAGTCTAATAGAGAAGTTCAAAAGAGAGTAGATATGCACTCGTTTGCGAATCAACTGCTTGATCACTTTAGTGACTTAAAGACTGTGACAAAGTCGCATGAGACTGCGCGCAATGCACCGGAAAGGGTTGAAATACCAAAGAGAAATCATGGTATACCCGCTCCCATTCTTAGGCCTAAGAGGACGAGAAATCAGGTTTCTGAAATCCCAAGTAATCGGGGACGCCCTGAAGAAAAAGGATAAGAGAGATTTATCGCAGCCTACCCCTGCAAAGGGGAGCCAGTTGAGACCTGGCACAAGTACGGACGTTTCAGTGCACGAAATTCCGTACTTGAATTTTCCTACTTCGGAAATACCCAGTGAAGATGTGTACGCACACATTGGAGCGGGAAAGCTAAAGGACCTTGCTCCCGGAATGGGAAATCCGGTGGAGGAAGGGAATGTGCCAGATGCACTCCATGACGAAATGGCCATTAATTATATTAATTCGGACGAGTCAATTAATCGAGCTATGGCAAATGTCGACATTTATTTTGCCAAGAAAATTGCCTCAATCATAGATCTTGACCTAGAGCCTAACACTCTTGCTGATTGTAAGCAAAGGTCGGATTGGAAAGATTGGAAGAAGGCAATAACTGATGAGTTATTTTCTCTCAACAAAAGAGAGGTGTTTGGACCTGTTTGTCTAACTCCTCCCCATGTGCGCCCCATTGGGACAAGTGGGTTTTTGTTCGAAAGAGGAACAAGAATAACGAGGTAGTAAGGTAAAAAGCAAGGCTCGTTACTCAAGATTTCTCCCAGCGACCAGGTGTCGACTTTGAGGAAACTTACTCCCCAGTCATGGATGGAATTACCTTTAGATATTTGATCTCTATGGTAGTAAACTTGGACTTGAAAATAAAACTCAAGGATGTTGTCACCGCTTACCTTTATGGTAATTTGGATCCGCACATATATATATATGAAGGTACCCGAGGGTATCCCTGTTCCGAACCAAGATAGAGCTAATAGAGGTTTATACAGTGTTCACCGTAAGAAGTCATTGTATGGACTTAAACAGTCGGGTAGGATGTGGTATAATCGTTTAAGCGATTTCCTTCATCAGAAGGGCTACACGAGCAATGGAGATTGCCCATGTGTTTTTATACGGAGATCACAAGATGATTCCTGTATTATCTCGGTGTACGTGGACGATTTGAATATAATCGATACACCTGAGGATATTGAGGAAGCGAGTTCCTACCTGATGTCCGGATTCGAAATGAAAGACTTAGGCAAAACCAAGTTCTGTCTAGGTTTGCAACTTGAGCATTCCCCTGCTGGGATCTTAGTGCACCAGTCTGCCTACACCCAGAAGGTGTTAGAAAGATTTTGATTCGATAAGGCATACACTTCTAAGACCCCGATGATTGGGAGAACTTTACAGTAGGATAAGGACCCGTTCAGGCCTACGGAAGAGAGGGAGGAAATTCTAGGACCAGAATTCCCATACTTCAGTGCAGTTGGCTCACTCATGTACCTCGCGAATTGCACACGACCGGACATTGCGTTCGCTGTCAATTTGCTTGCTAGGTACAGTTCTAAGCCTACCAAGAGACATTGGAAAGGCGTTAAGGACATCTTCCGATACCTGCAAGGGACCAAAGATCTTGGCTTTTTTTTCCGAAGGAATCAAGACCTCACGGTTGTAGGCTATGCTGATGCTGGGTACCTATCGGACCCGCACACATCCAAGTCTCAGACTGGATATGTTTTCGTTTCTGGTGGAACCGCTATTTCCTGGAAATCGTCTAAGCAAAGCCTAGTGTCAACTTCGACGAACAACTATGTGAAGCATCACGTGAGTGTGTATGGCTTTGACGGGTGATCGGCCACATCCAGGTGTCATGTGGGCTGAACACCGTCCAAACCCCCCACTATTATCTATGAAGATAATGCCGCTTGTGTTGCACAAGTCCAGACGGGTTATGTGAAGAGCAATCTCACGAAGCATATAAACATCAAGTTCTTCTACGCACATGAGTTGCAGAAGTTGAATGAAGTAAGGATCTTACTGATTTGTTCACTAAATCATTACCGGCATCTTCTTTCGAGAGATGTGTTCGTGGAATCGGTATGATGAGACTTAGGGAGATGTAAGGTTCAGCCATATTTTTCCCACTGGGTTTTTCGGAGTTTTGAGGCATGGCTATACGGATAAAACCCAAGGGGGGTGTTACCGAACCAATACGTGACGTGACAGGTGGTCCCACGTTTACTTGGCCCTCTCCACGATAAGTGGGTGCTTATCCATCTCCCCATTATATAACTATAGGCATTGTACGTAAACTTGTTAGACAGAAGAGAAATAAAGAGCTGTTTTGCCCATATCCTGTGTCCCTTTTCTTTCATGTTCATGCGTTGATCTGCGCCTTCGTCTTCATCGCCGCCGCTGTACACCATCGGGACCGGCCAGCCCGTAGAGGTTTTACAACAAATTATTCTGTAAGAGACGAAACGGATCCAACCACCAACATCGAGTAAGCGGTGCCCCATCCCGATCCCGATCCCGATCAACCACTGAATTATCAACCACCGGCGGAATTGGACCATTGATTACAGTGGAGAGTGGACACAGGGCTGCGCTGGGCGTGGCCAGTTATTGTGTACTGGGAAACACACGGATTTCCAGTAAATTTAATTATTGTGTATTGGGCGCAATCACTAGTACTCCTACTTATAACTGAATTTCCTTCTAATATGTACTAGGGAATAACTGAATTTGATCTATTTCATTTTTGAACACACATACTTATAACTGAACTACGTTCCTATAGACCTAATCTGCGAAACTAACTTTCCTAATTTTCCTTAATACCTTTAACGCTAAGTGTAGATTATGTATTTATATGGGCAGATATGTTTGCTATTCTCTTGGTTTCTACCTCTGCAGATTAGAAGTTAGAACGGGGAGCACTTCAACAATGCATGACTGATAGAATACTAAACAAACTAATCCCTCCGACCATAAAAAGTGTCGCTCATTTTGTACTAAGTCTCTACTACTTAAAAGATACAATTTGTTCCGTCTTCGTCCCGCGAAGCGATACGTGCCTCTTCGTCAAGCCTCACACGTCCTTTGTCGAGCCTAGAAGCACATAGTCGCCGCCCATCCTCTCCCTTCATCTCCGTGACCCACAGCGCAACACATCGCCCCATCTGCCGACACATCTCGAGCATAGAAGCACATACGCTCGCGACGCGGGATTAGGCGCGCCAGCGCCGCCGATATCTGGCTCATCGCCACCGGCACCCAACCAGATACCAGCGAAGATCCACCCGTGGATCCGCCCGGCGACCTACCGCAGAGCGCCGCCCCCTCCCCCTTATTTGGGCAGCCACCATCATGCGCCGCTAGCTTCTCTCTCTTATCGATCTCCCCTGGATGATTCATAGGATTGATGCGAGTTCCTGATCCTTACCCGTGATCTAGCAAGAAGGAAAAACATGCAGGTCGATTTGGGATATACGGAGGCCAGGGTTCCCTAGACGAGGAGCTACGCGGAGGAGAGCCAGAGATGAATGGGAGATCTGGCTGGGACGGGCGGTCTCGGGGCAGGAAGGGCGCGGATGACGCCGGCCGGCCGGCAGGACGGGCTGCTCGGGTGCTAGGACACCGGCCATGGGGCCACCGGAGAATTATCCATGGCGGTGGTGCATGCCAATAACCTGCTGGAGAAACTGCAACCGTGAGAGGAAATTCATCGGGTAGCAAATTGTGCAACTGTTCTCCTAAATTTGTACAGTATAACCACAATGTTTCATGCAAACTGATAATATTTTTTCATCAGCAAAATATTGGTGGGCAACTCTATGCCTTGAAAATAGAATTGCAGAAACCGTGTAAGAAAAATATGGCTATTCAGGTTGCCTATGTTGATCTGCAGAATCTGATTGATCAACTCAAACGTGATGATACAAAACAGCATAATCTCCCTCCCCTGCCCTTGCTCCCTCTGTTTACGAGTCATGACAAATTCTTTCACAGGGGAACACCGGTCGATGACAGTATTGGAATATCCTACAAGCGTCAATAGGGATTTGAGGTACCATATGCTATTTATTCTTGGAAGTTGTTGCAAAAATTCAACATCGTTTACTTTGTCTTTCTTAATGTGCCATGAAGCTGAATGCCTTTGACGACATTCATAGGTTAGGATGTTTCTACAGATGTTAGTGTTGTCAGGCAAGAGGGACATAATGCAACCTTATTTGTTTATTGTCTCATTGCAAATGAGGGTGTAAAAGTGTACGTTTTAACAATTAAATAGCAGCTGAATCTTTGTTCTATTTAACTCTGCTACACTACACCGACACGTGACCTGAACTTTTGATCTCAGTAGCATGAATGGATTTTTATATTGAAGTTGTCAGCTATATGCCTGCTAGAATGGGCTACCATGTATACCGATGAAGTCACTGGAAATGACAAGTGTGGGAAAAGATTTGGGCTTGTCCTGGGATTGCTCGGGATCGCAAGATTGATAGTGGAGAAGAATTCGCTTAAAACTGACATCGCTTCTGCCCTAACGGCAAAGGGGTAACTTCAATTTTGTTATCCTGCTGTCCTGGATTCATGTGGTGACCTGTTCTTTAGACTGTTTAAATTTCAGTAGCTTTTCTCTTTTTGCATAGAAGAAAGATGCACTACTAACCAGGTCTACCAAACCACAAAACTAAAGCATCAAACGGACAGTGTCATGTCAAGATCTCCTGGATGTTACCGAAGAGACATAAAAAGGCAAGATGTCATGTTTTAAAAATCTGATTTTGCTAAACCTCTCTTTGCATTCCTCCTGGTAGTAGTCTGTTCAGTGGTTCCTGTAATTTAACATCATGAGTTGAATTTAAACCGTGAAATAGTTTATGTAAAAGATTATTAAACAAGTGATGCACAACTGTAAACAAAGCTCAGAACTTTACTTCTTCAACGAATAAATTAATTGCTAAGTTTATTCTTGTACTGACGGGGAAGTGTGGAATAACAGAGTACTTTTGTTGGTTACATGCGGGTTGCGGATACTGTTGCTATGGATAGATCATCTCACGATCTGGGAAAACTTGAAAACGCTGATAAAAGGATGCACATCAACAAGATGAATAACTGGAGCTGGTGAGCTGGTTTACTCTGTGCTGTCATTTCATATTAGCATGCAATGTAGCACTTTTAAATAGGAATCCTGAGATGGCCGTAATATATCTTTTCTTGCGATGCCAGTAATATCTTGACATGCAGTAATTTAAGTGCCCGTTGTTGTAGGCTCGGTTTTGGTCTATCAGTCAAGTATCCCTGAATAATAGCGCATCCATGATGCCACGTTAAATTTGCCATTTCTGGTTGCAGCTTATTCGGCAATATGGGAGTGACTGAATGTTGCCTTATAAACCACGACTCTCCGCAAAGATTTATATCTTAGCAGCCATGCGAACATTGTTCACTCTATTTAGGCATCGCTCGTTTAGAATCTTTTCCACATATGCTTCACCTTGAATGTTTATTCAAGGTATGTGAATATGTGATGACATGTTGACCCACTAAGGTGTAGATGCTTTGAATATCTTACATCAGTCATTTCTGATAAATATTCAGTTGCGATTTGGAATTCTGGTTGAGAGCTATCATAAGCAATCATAACAGCTCAGTTTACATTCTCAAGCAGAAGCCACACCCGGCTGGGCGTCAAAGCCGGCAGGAGTGCATGATTCAAGCAGGCGACCAACACCATGGAGAGGAGAGCATGGAATAGCGCTCTTCAGTGGTTTTGGATCCAAGTGCCCTGCCTGTTGGCAGGATGCAAGGAAGATTCAGAGTGATGTAGGTGTGAAGAGAGGTCAGAACGTCTGTCACATTAGGATTAAAGGACTAGCCCAAAAAGCTTTCAATCACAAGGGGAAAAAAACAATCGTATGTAAATATTTATACATTTCTCTGAGTTTTCTATCTTAATTTTTCTTGTAATATCTCAAATCAGAAATAAATGTTAATTTCTGCAGAGCAAAGGTTAAATATCCGGTAAGAAAAATCAGGTGGTGTATGTGCCAAATCTTTGTCTCCATAAAAGATATACTCTTAAATTTGAAATACTTAATTTAGTGTCAACCAAATAAAGTTCAACTCACTAACAATTTCATTGATATTATGAGGATTGTGTATCTTGCTGCCTGACTGATTTTTCTAGGGTTGCATGTTATGTGTTTAATTTGATGACGTCAACGTCGTCTGTGATGGAGCGGATGATGACGAGTGTCGAGTGGTCGAGTGCAGCACATCTTCATCATGAAATGTATCTAACGATTTATTCGTCTTCCTCTACTCCCCGGTCTCAGAGGAAAGATCAATGCCTTCATGAAGTGTGGTGGGGCGACACATTATGAGCATACCAATGAGCACTTTGTAACTCTTCAACCTATATATTTTTTCTCACCCATTGAGTCGCACGGGCATATTAGCTATCAATATAAAAGGCAAAACTTTTGCCTCGTTTTCTCGCAACACATATTTTGTTCCCGCGTTGCAACGCACGGGCATGATTGCTAGTTAGTACAAATTTTGTACTAAGTGAGCGACACTTTTTATATATCGGAGGGAGTAATAAAAATTAGAAGCTTTTTCTTTACTGGAGTAACTGAAAGCATTTCCATACTTTATGGCTGATAATTCAGCTATCACAATCCAAAACTCTGCACACGTGGTAAATTCACGAGAAATATTACAAGGAGCCTGAGATCGCTATGCCACAGCAAAGCCCGTTGCAGATTACAATTGGGTATCAAAATGATTTGTTATCTAGTAGTAGTAGTACACACAAGAAGTGGCTCATCGCTTTTCTGCGTGGCTCATCGCTTTTCGCTTTTCTGGTCTGACGATGATAAGTGTTCAGGATCGCAATGCCTGGTAGCTTGGGATAAAGCGTCTTCTCCGTGGACTAGCGGTGGTCTTGGGGTAAAAAATTTAAGTGCACAGAATGTTTGTTTGCTTCTCAAAATCTGCTACAAGTTTCTCCATGCCCCCTCTACTCCGTGGAGGAACTGGATCTCTTTCCGGTCCCCACTTGCTCGCCTAACCACCACCCACTCTTGCCTACGTAAGATTTTAACCAAATACATGCCTATGCTTTCCCAATTGACTAAATGTAAGGTCCGTTGTGGAACCTCCACCTTTTTTGGCATGATAGATGGCTGCTCCAGGAGCCACTCGCCCACGTTTTCCCCGCACTATATACCCACCATACACTTCCAAACGACCTAGTTGTGAATGTTTTGCAAAAGGGGGTTGAGGCGGACCTCCGGAACCGGCTAACCTTAGCGGCTTCCAGCCAGCTTGTTTCGCTTTCTCGTTTGTTGCAGGATTTCTATCTGACTGAGGGTGCCGACTCCAGAGTCCTCATCGACGGCTCCCCCTTTTCCACAAAAGGGGCTTACGCCGCCATGACTGCATCCACCCCGAACACCATGACAGAACAGGTGTGGAAATCCAGAGTGCCGGCAAAGGTAAAAATCTTTGGATGGCTCCTTTGTCTTGACCGCCTAAACACAAGAGAAAATCTTCAGCACAAACGGATACTCGACTACTCTCACTGCCCGCGGTGTGCGGCCCCCGTAGAGGACAGCAAACACCTCTTCTTTGACTGTCCCAAGGCAGCCCTCATTTGGCGAACTATTGGACTACAGTCGGTTACTATCACAGTTGCAGGTATCTGGGACCTGCCCCTCCCCGCCAACCTACCGCCAATTATTTGGCCCGAGGTCGCCTTGATCGTCCTATGGAAAATATGGGATGCAAGGAACGCCATGGTCTTCCGCAGCCTTGACCAAATCTCCTCACATACTATCTGTAATATTATTCAGGATCTTACTTTGTGGTCTCACCGTTTTAAAACAACGGAACAAAGAGTGGCCGTCGATCTGTGGCGTGCCCATCTCTCTCTATGTAACTCATAACTTTCCTATAGTAAAATTCAGGTGGGGAGACTTCCCCCCCGGTGACAACATCAAAAAAAAATGATGTGTTTTAGAAATTGCTGCTCACACAGAAAGAGCGTGTCACATTTTGAATGAATTGGCTTTGAGATCATTGCCCATGTAATGCAATTAGTGATCTGCCAACATTTTGAAATTTGGAATCATCCGGACTACCCTATAATGTATAAGGAGGGCCAATCAACTTCCATGTCAACGTGGCAAACCAACATGTGGTTGGATGGTTAGGAGCGTGGTTTACCCCTAGCCCACCAGAGTTCAAACCTCAGGTTTGACACCTGTGTATTGCATTTAGGCGGAATATTCTTTCAGTGGGAGACGACGTTCCCGTCGACAGCGAGGCGCCCGTGGTGACTTCGTCAATCTCAAGACCCGCTGGCTCGGTCTCTCGTAGGTGCTCATAGGGGTAGGATGTGCGTGTGTGCGTTCATAGGGGTGACTGTATGCGCGTGTATATGAGCGCTTGCGTTTGTACTGTGTTTCTCAAAAAAAGAACTCCATGTCAATGTGGCGTGTATAGGGAAGCTGATACCACGCATGGCAGTTGTTGTATAAATCCAAAGCGACACCAACGACCCAAGAGGATAAACCCCTATAGTTTATGTTAGAGTTGTATTTGTGTTGGTTTTGTATGTGTGGCATGTACGGTGTAGTACACCGACTTGGCCCCCGTACGTACGTTGTACAAGGCCACGTTGGGGGTTCTTCCTAACCTATATAACACACAACCCGAGGCTCTAACAGGCTACGCGTCGGCTCTCTCTATTATTCGACATGGTATCAGAGTAATCTTCGTCCATGACCTAGCCACCGCACTAAAACCCCCGACGACGTCCTTCGACCGAAAAAACACAACGCCCTCACGATCCCTGATCGGAAACCCTAAAACCATCCACATTCCTGCTGATCGGAAGCTCTACAAAATTCTCCACGATCTATTGTTGATCAGAAGCCCCAATAACTCTATACGACCTCCTGCTTTACCGGAAACCCTACAACATCCACGATCTCTGATCGGAAAAGCTGCAACCGGCCGCCATGTCATCCACCACTGCCTTGACAACTCTGGCGGGTACCTTGGTACCCCCTCCCAATCTGCGTGCACAATACACGCCAGGAGATGCTGCAGGAATCGGGTCAAGATCAGGTGTTTTCCTCTTCGGCCAATGCGGCTCAGCGCGGTCGATACCAAGAATGGAGTCCGCACGGAGATCGCGGTGACCGCGGCGACCATGGACACTCACTTCATCAGAATGATCGTGGCCGTCGTGAGCGTTACGACTCTGAGCCAAGACGCGATGATAGGGCTGGTCGATGTGACGACTGGCGTCGTGATGATCGATGCCCTTATAATGACAAGCGCCCTTCTATTTATGATCGCCAC
The DNA here is from genome assembly GCA_028641055.1 of Alopecurus myosuroides. Taxonomy (NCBI): domain Eukaryota; kingdom Viridiplantae; phylum Streptophyta; class Magnoliopsida; order Poales; family Poaceae; genus Alopecurus; species Alopecurus myosuroides. The sequence continues at coordinate 10,072 of JAPCYS010004089.1, forward strand.
AAGGACGATGGTGAATGACGTCCTGACAAGCGCCGTTATGATAGGCGTAATGATGGGAAGCAATGGAGTCTCCGTGGACATGGGCGTGCTCCCACTCCCTATGTTGATATGACTTGTCGGATTTGGAAGATCCATGGACATTCAACGGCTGATTGCTGGTGGCGCCGCAAAGATGACTCTGATGATGATGATGGACGCAATGAACGCAATGAGAAGAGGGCGCACATTGCATCCTATGGAGCTGGTACCAACTGGTATCCTGATTCTGGAGCTACAGACCACATCACGTGTGATCTGAACAAGCTCACCACACATGGCAAGTACAAGGGGCGTGATCGCATCCATTCTACTGATGGTAATGGTATGTCTATAAGTCATATTGGTCATTCAATGTTGCATACTCCCCATAGCACTCTACACCTTAATAATGTCCTTGATGTTCCTAACAATTCCCAAAAATTGCTCTCCGTTTCTAAACTTACACTTGATAATGATGTGTTCATTGAATTTCATCCATATTTATTTCTTATTAAGAACCAAGCAATACAAAGGATTCTGTCCATGCCATGGTGTCCTCTACCCGCTAGTGTCTCGGTCTACCAGGTCTTCCAAGCAAGCTTTCGCTTCAATAAAGCCAATGTCTTCTATGTGGCATCACCGTTTAGTACATCCCTCTTCATTTGTGGTGAATAAAGTTGTTAGCGTATACCCTTGAATTAAATCCATATGTGTGTGATTCTTTTCAATTTGCTAAGAGTCATCAATTATCATATCATGTGTCTACTAGTGTGTCCACTTTTCCACTTGAGCAAGTGTTTTTTGATGTTTGGGGTCCAGCACCTGCATTTGTTAGCAATCATCTTTATTATGTGAGCTTTACTAATGACTAAAACAAATTCACATGGATTTATTTGCTCAAGAAACACTCTGATGTTTGTTAATTATTTCTAAATTTCAAGCCTTTGTTGAATGGAAATTTGGTAGAAATATAATAAATAAGCAAACTGATTGGGATGGTGAATACGAAAAACTCCATGGCTTCTTTCAGAAAATCGGCATAACTCATCATGTCTCTTTTCCCATGCTGATCAACAAAATGGCTCCGCTGAACGCTAATATCGTCATACTGTAGAACTTGGACTTGCTTTGCTAGCACATGCCTCCATGCAACTAAAATTCTGGGGTGAAAATTTTCTCACATCCATGTTTCTTATTAGATTACTTCCTAACAAAGTAATTAATTTTGAAACTCCTATAGAGGGTCTTCTTCATACAAAACCAAAATATAATTCTCTTCGAATTTTTGGGTATGCTTGTTGGCCTAATCTTTGTCCCTGTAACAAAAGAAAGCTTGCATATCGTTCCACACGTTGTGTGTTTCTTGGTTATAGTCCACTTCATAAAGGGGTAAAATGTCCTGATGTTTCAACTTGCCATTTCTATGTCTCTAGAGATGTTGTTTTTAATGAGCATGATTTTCCCTTTGCTGCCTTGCATCCTAATGCTGGTCGGCGTCTCCGTAATGACATACTTCTTTTGTACAAAGATACATCTACACACAACTATGGGATGTACAACATGATAATCATATGCCTTTACCTACTATACCTATTGTTACTAACACTATTCAGGATCCTTTGGATGAGAGTACTTCTGAAACTGAAGACAGAAGCGAAAATTTGAGTCTGATTGGTGAAGAATTAAGCTCAAACAGAGGATACCAAGAATCCGCAGAAAATGGCGAAACGGATGCCAGATCCAAGGATGATCTTGTCCTCTAATCCGAGGAGGATCCGGCTGATACTGAGGAAGATACAGAATTCGAGAGACCCTTGCATGTCGTGTCGTCAAGTGCGCTCGCCTCGTCCCCGCATGTGGCCGAACGCGCGGGGGGAAGCGCAAGGCTCTCCCACTCCCAGCTTGACACGTCCTTGCATGTGCTGTCATATCCGACAACCTCTGTGGGACCCTCTACGGAGGGCACGTATGGAACCGGATCTGCTGCCCCGTATGCAGATTCCCCTACTGTATCTCCTGCGCCCGAGCCTGCTGCTTCTATTCCTGTGGTTGGTGTCAGAACTCGGCTACAAAAGGGAATTCACAACCCTTGTAATTTTGACGATGGTACGGTTCTGAATGGTAAACAAAAAAAAATTACAATAACAATATTGTTCGTTATGGCATGCTTGCGTCTACAGATGAACCACGGTCTCTTGATGGAGCTCTTGGGGATCCTAAGTGGCGTCGTGCAATGGAGGAGGAATATGATGCATTGCTTCAAAATAACACCTCGCGCTTGGTTCCACTGAGCTCCAACAAGAATTTAATTTATTGCAAGTGGGTTTATCGCGTCAAGAAACATGTAGATGGCACAATTGACACGTATAAAGCCAGACTTGTTGCAAAAGGTTTCAAACAAAGTTATGGAATTGACTATGAGGATACTTTTAGTCCAGTTGTAAAGCAACTACAATAAGAATTGTCTTAGCTATTTCTGTTTCTCATGGATAGAGTTTGCGGCAGTTAGATGGCAAGACTCACGAACTCGTTTTTACATGGTGTTCTAGAGGAGGAGATTTATATGAAACAACCACGAGGTTTTGAAGATCCTAATGTTGGTCGTATTGGCGGAAGACGATGCCCGTTAGGGTCATCGGGTTACGTGTTTATATAGTGAGGAAAAAAAACCCCGCGTGGTGTTACATAGGAAGGCAAATACGGTGGAGACTCTTCATACGTAGTGCCCAAGGAATACATAGTTCAACACCATCCCTTAATCTAAACTTGTACGAAGATTTAGATTACGTTTGAACTCATCTAATCCTTTAACAAGAAGAGATTTTGTAAACCCGTCAGCTACTTGATCCTTGCTAGAAATAAACTTTACCTCTAGTTGTTTGTTTGCTACTCTTTCCCTTACAAAGTGGTAGTCTATTTCTATGTGTTTGGTACGAGCATGAAAAAAAGGATTACATGAAAAATAGGTAGCACCTAAGTTGTGATGATGCAGGAGTGCACTCATTGGGAAACCTCAAGTGTAAGGTGTGAGGAGTGCAGCAGCAAGTTTTCCCTCAGAAAGAAACCAAGGTTAAATCGACCAGTAGGAGAAAGAAAAAACTTCGGAAGGTTGTTCGTAGAGCGCACTACCGGTTCAGCAGCAACGTGGAACCTACACAACAGAATCAATTCAGTTTGCCCAAGCGACGCAGTGAGGTTGTCAATCTCACGGGTTTTGCTAAAAACAAAGGGTTAAACGTATGGTGTGAAAACAATACTTGTTTGCAGTAGATGAAAAGAGAACAATGATGGCAGTAGGAAAACAATGATTGCGGTGGTTGTATTATCAGTGTAAGGAAAATGGACCGGGATCCATAGTTCACTAGTGGTGTCTCTCCAAAACAGATAGATAGCATGTTGGGTAAACAAATTATAGCTCGGCAATTGACAGATATAAAGGATGCACCGTAGTGCATATGCATGACATGATGATTACTATGTGATTCATGCGGACATTACAACATAATTCATAGACCGTTATCCAACTGCATCTATGACTAATAATCCACCCTCAGAGTGTCATCCGATCAAACCTTGGGTATTAAGTTGCAAGCAACAGATAATCGCGTTAAGCAAAGTGTTTAATTTAAACAATATAAACATCGTTGTTTTCTCCCTAATGGCAACAACACATCCCCCACCCGTTACGTTTCTGTCACTCGAGCGTGAGTAAAAGGGAGGCATGAACCCACTATCTAGCATTAATACTCGTTCTTGGAGTTACAAGCATCTACTTGGCTAGAACATCTACTAGCAACGAAGAGCATGCAAGATCATAAATAACATAAATATGAATAAAACATGATAGATTAATAACCATTGGACATAGCATTCAATATTCATTGGATCCCAGCAAACACAACATGTAGCATTACAATAAGATGATCTTGATCATGTTAGGCAGCTGGCAATATCTAAACATGAGGCATAAAGTGGAGAGAACAACCATCTAGCTACTTCTATGGACCCGTAGTCCAAAGATGAACTACTCACGCATCATTCCGGAGGCGGGCATAGTGGTGTAGAGCCCTCCGGTGATGAATTCCCCTCCCGGCAGGGTGCCGGGAGAGCTCCGGAACCCTCCCAAACTAGGGTTGATGATGACGGTGGCTGCGGATATTTTTGGTGGAAAAGAATTGGGTAACTAGGGTTAACCCGTGAAGAGGTATAAATAGGCGAAAGCGCAACATCGGTGGGCAACCAGCGGGCCCACACCACCTCCACGCGCGGCTGGGGGGCGCGCTGCCCTATGGTGTGGGGCCTCCAGGGCCACCCTCCGGGTCCCCTACAGACTCCGTGTGCGTGACATATTTCTAAGACTTTTGACTTTTATTTCGTCCAATTTCGAGAATATTTTCAGAACAACTATTCTGAAATAAAAAACGGTAGAAAACAGGAGCAGACTCTTTGGCATCTTGTCAATAGGTTAGTCCCAGAAAATCGACAAAAATGGTATAAAGTGTATAGGAAACATGTAGCATATAGTATGAAAACAACATGAGACATCATAAATTATAGATCAACGTCCCCATGCTTAGTTCCTACTTGTCCTCGAGTAGGTAAACGATAAAAACAAATAATTTCTGAGGTGACATGCTACCAACAGAAACTTGATCATCATAGTAATGTAAAGCATGTAAACTAGGATCAAATGAATAAAGGCTGTGGTTTATAATTGATATCAAATAGAATAATGTATAAAACATTAGGAAGAACAAAGTAATTTTTTTTAATGAATCAATACTAAAAGAAAAATCAACATTGCAAGGTTTATCTTTACCTAATAATAAAGAGAGGAAGGCTTCTTCCGGTCCAACATGTTGTTTTACCGTTTTGCCCTTCTATCAATGAGCATAAGTTAAAAAACGGTGCGGTATATTTTTCTTTTGGCTTCCTTTTCTCCATCGGTTTTCTCCATCGGTAACACAACGAGCCATCTAAAAAAACACAACGGGCCATCTAGAAAAAAACACAACGGGCATTGGTTTTGATATTTTATACGTCCATATGGTCATGCCACCGTGATCGAATCAAGTCGTGGTCGGTTTGGTTATCCAATAGGGCTCATCACGATGCTAGAAAAACTCCGGGAGTAGTGTTTTTAAGAAGGGGAACCCGGCGCACCTGCACAACTCCTAGAGAAACCGGCGCAGCAATTTGGCCGCCCGGCGGACTTGCAGTCTTGCACCTCGCGCCGGCATCCTGTAGATTGTGCCACGATGGCATGATGCATCATTCCGGGAGATCACCAAGGCATAGTAGAGCCGACGGCGGCCTCAGCACTCTCGTCGCTCCTCCCGGCGTTGCAGCAGGAGGTCTCCAGCGTCCCTAGCGTCCACGGCTCCTCCCAAAGATCCTGGCTCCATGGCCGCCCGGCTCTGGCATTCACGCGTCAGCTGCGCTGCCCAGAAGTTTCCGCCCCCTCGGCGTCGCATCTGCAACCCAGGCGAGGACCAACACCGTGCCATCCATGGTGTGCCTGTTTTGAAGTCACGTCCTTTCGCTGCATGGATGCGCCGAGATGGCACCAGTCCTCTATGCAGATGCGTCCAGATCGTGGTTGTGTTTGCGTCGATGCGCTGACGTCGTGGGTCAGCAACTCAGCATTGTCGCCTCCACTACGTAGTCGTGCGTCAAAGCTCAACGGCGCCCGCTGATGGACAGCTGCATCCTAGGGGTTGTCCTTCTCCCATGATCCAGGGTCCGATGTGGTTGGTCAAACCCTCGACGAGGACCGGCGATGTTCAGTTGCTCCATTCTGTTGCTACTGCTCCAGATTACAAGAACCTTCTGCCATCGTCATCTGCACTGTGAGCCGCTCATCATAGGAATCAATTTTTGAGATAGAGATTAAATTGCTAGGTGTTGCTAGGGCGAGATCAGCGATTAGCGGAAGCAGAACCTCAGCTGACAGCTCCAACGCATGCTGGCCGTTTTAATCAGTCACCCAAGAGCAGCCCTGAAGCTTCGGCAATGCACTCGATTTAGGTACAACTGGCTAGCAGGAAGAGATGAGAAAGGGATCTTTTTTGGACTGCTCTTCCGAACTAAAACGGTGACCACTTTAGACATAAAGCTAAGATAAGTTTTAAATTCTTGCTCTACTGTATCGCTTCTCTCTTTTTCCCCATCAAGCAAAAGGTGACTCTTTCAAAAGATATGACTCTTGCTCCTATTAATTAAATTGGCAAGGAAAATTATCCTGGTGGGACCAGCAGCATGTAGTAATCGCTTCTTTGCTTTTGACCCATCGATACACAAAGTTTTGACCATTTTCATATTTTCTAAAATGTGGCGGCCAAGAAATATCTACCATTTTTACGATAGCATGACCCAAAAAAAAACAAAAAACTAATTTAGATAAGTGAAATTTTACTTAGCCTAGATATTCAAAAAAAAACATAGCAACGGAAGGTCATTTTGCTACTTACCTCCCCCTCCCAAGAAGATCTTCCTCGGAGAAATTATTTGCTACTTACATGCTTCAAACGAACTTAATATAAGATAATTGATTGCTTTGTGCGCATCGGCGACACATAATTTTCCTCTCCTATTACAACGTACATGCAGCAAGGTTTCTGCGTGTTGTTTGGTTCATCGCTAATTAAATCGGGTAAAACTGGACTGAAATGTGTTGTATGTTGCGTCTGCATCGTGAATATTCTCTTCATCATATGTCCACTAACTCTCCCGTTGTGAAACACGGGCACGATTACTAGTTAAAGATGATTTAAGGTTGAAGAACAACAATATAATCATCCAAGGCATCAAACTCTCACAACAACTCATGTTAGGATCAAGTCAAGTGACAATAATATGCACGTAGGAAAATCATTAAATTATTTGTGCACTCAAAACAAGAAAGCTTTCTATATTGGTCCCTGGCACCAGATGTTATGGCTAAAAGAACATTGTGGGGGTTTGGAATGTCAATGGAAGAAAGTCTCACAAAACTGAAAATGATCGTTAGACAAGAGGAAGTCTTATAATCAAAGTTATGCAAGGAGTAGTGATTGCCACACAACGGATGCACATAGAGCTATAAGTGTATGAAGCTCTCCAATGGAACTAGTGGCGGCGCACCCAACTTGGTTTCTCACGAAGACCTAGAGCACTTTTGAGGCTCATCATTGGAATATACAAGCAAGGTTCTATAACGTGAAGTTCCCCACATTGTTATGCAAGTCATAATTTGAAAACTGTCTCCAAACTGAAATATTGGTGCTAAATAAGCACAAGTGTGGAATAAATGATAGTAATGTTGCACCCACTCTCTTTATTATCTCTCTTTGGCTCTTTCCTTTTTTGGGGGCTTTTTCTCTTTTTTTTTATATATAACCTCACTAGTAGGGGCAACACTCTATTTTACAATGAATCATCACACTTTTCGTACTCATAACTCAAACTAAAATATCTCTGATGTATATAAAACTAAATGCTCCTGCCAGTGTAGCAGTATGCAAAATAACAATAAGGCATGTCATCAAGTAACATAATGAAGATGGATGTTGTATGGCAATATATCTCGGAATGGCTATGGAAATGCCATGGTAGGTAGGTCTGGTGTGAGGAACCCAGACTAGCAGTCCGAGACCTCCAGTATGCATACATTCACGATCCCATGATTAGTTAGTCGTGAACAAAATACTCGAGTTGGCATTGCAGATTACAACATCCACTACCCGAATACACGTCTTGCACAACTGTTCACATGACTCGGTTGAGAACAACTACCACGCAGGGCAGGAAGCACACTAAACAACGGAAGTATTAGAAAACATACTTGTGGCGAAACCCATGTCATGCCTTGACTACCTACAGGCTACTGACTCGGAAACGTTCCTAGTTCGCACAGTCGTCGGCGACACCATATTTTTCAAGTTCTCCGGATTTCTGCTCAAAGTATGGCTAAGAAAATAGACAGGGACAAAACCAATACGTGTTCATTGAATTTCATCCATATTTATTTCTTATTAAGAACCAAGCAATACAAAGGATTCTGTCCATGCCATGGTGTCCTCTACCCGCTAGTGTCTCGGTCTACCAGGTCTTCCAAGCAAGCTTTCGCTTCAATAAAGCCAATGTCTTCTACGTGGCATCACCGTTTAGGACATCCCTCTTCATTTGTGGTGAATAAAGTTGTTAGCGTATACCCTTGAATTAAATCCATATGTTTGTGATTCTTTTCAATTTGCTAAGAGTCATCAATTATCATATCATGTTTCTACTAGTGTGTCCACTTTTCCACTTGAGCAAGTGTTTTTTGATGTTTGGGGTCCAGCACCTGCATCTGTTAGCAATCATCTTTATTATGTGAGCTTTACTAATGACTAAAAAAAATTCACATGGATTTATTTGCTCAAGAAACACTCTGATGTTTATCAATTATTTCTAAATTTCAAGCCTTTGTTGAATGGAAATTTGGTAGAAATATAATAAATAAGCAAACTGATTGGGATGGTGAATACGAAAAACTCCATGGCTTCTTTCAGAAAATCGGCATAACTCATCATGTCTCTTTTCCCCATGCTGATCAACAAAATGGCCCCGCTGAACGCTAATATCGTCATACTGTAGAACTTGGACTTGCTTTGCTAGCACATGCCTCCATGCAACTAAAATTCTGGGTTGAAAATTTTCTCACAGCCATGTTTCTTATTAGTTTACTTCCTAACAAAGTAATTAATTTTGAAACTCCTATAGAGGGTCTTCTTCATACAAAACCAAAATATAATTCTCTTTGAATTTTTGGGTATGCTTGTTGGCCTAATCTTTGTCCCTGTAACAAAAGAAAGCTTGCATATCGTTCCACACGTTGTGTGTTTCTTGGTTATAGTCCACTTCATAAAGGGGTAAAATGTCCTGATGTTTCAACTTGCCATTTCTATGTCTCTAGAGATGTTGTTTTTAATGAGCATGATTTTCCCTTTGCTGCCTTGCATCCTAATGCTGGTTGGCGTCTCCGTAATGACATACTTCTTTTCTACAAAGATACACCTACACACAACTATGGGATGTACAACATGATAATCATATGCCTTTACCTACTATACCTATTGTTACTAACACTATTCAGGATCCTTTGGATGAGAGTACTTCTGAAACTGAAGACAGAAGCGAAAATTTGAGTCTGATTGGTGAAGAATTAAGCTCAAACAGAGGATACCAAGAATCCGCAGAAAATGACGAAACGGATGCCAGATGCAAGGATGATCTTGTCCTCTAATCCGAGTAGGATCCGGCTGATACTGAGGAAGATACCGAATTCGAGAGACCCTTGCATGTCGTGTCGTCAAGTGCGCTCGCCTCATCCCCGCATGTGGCCGAACGCGCGGGGGGAAGCGCAAGGCTCTCCCACTCCCAGCTTGACACGTCCTTGCATGTGCTGTCGTATCCGACAACCTCTGTGGGACCCTCTACGGAGGGCACGTCTGCAACCGGATCTGCTGCCCCGTATGCAGATTCCCCTACAGGATCTCCTGCGCCCGAGCCTGCTGCTTCTATTCCTGTGGTTGGTGTCAGAACTCGGCTACAAAAGGGAATTCACAACCCTTGTAATTTTGACGATGGTACGGTTCTGAATGGTAAACAAACAAAAATTTACAATAACAATATTGTTCGTTATGGCATGCTTGCATCTACAGATGAACCACAGTCTCTTGATGGAGCTCTTGGGGATCCTAAGTGGCGTCGTGCAATGGAGGAGGAATATGATGCATTGCTTCAAAATAACACCTCGCTCTTGGTTCCACTGAGCTCCAACAAGAATTTAATTTATCGCAAGTGGGTTTATCGCGTCAAGAAACATGTAGATGGAACAATTGACACGTATAAAGCTAGACTTGTTGCAAAAGGTTTCAAACAAAGTTATGGAATTGACTATGAGGACACTTTTAGTCCAGTTGTAAAGCAACTAGAATAAGAATTGTCTTAGCTATTTCTGTTTCTCGTGGATAGAGTTTGCGGCAGTTAGATGTCAAGACTCACGAACTCGTTTTTACATGGTGTTCTAGAGGAGGAGATTCATATGAAACAACCACGAGGTTTTGAAGATCCTAATGTTGGTCGTATTGGCGGAAGACGATGCCCGTTAGGGTCATCGGGTTACGTGTTTATATAGTGAGGAAAAAACCCCTCGCGTGGTGTTACATAGGAAGGCAAATACGGTGGAGACTCTTCATACGTAGTGCCCAAGGAATACATAGTTCAACACCATCCCTTAATCTCAACTTGTACAAAGATTTAGATTACGTTTGAACTCATCTAATCCTTTAACAAGAAGAGATTTTGTAAACCCGTCAGCTACTTGATCCTTGCTAGAAATAAACTTTACCTCTAGTTGTTTGTTTGCTACTCTTTCCCTTACAAAGTGGTAGTCTATTTCTATGTGTTTGGTACGAGCATGAAAAAAGGATTACATGAAAAATAGGTAGCACCTAAGTTGTGATGATGCAGGAGTGCACTCATTGGGAAACCTCAAGTGTAAGGTGTGAGGAGTGCAGCAGCAAGTTTTCCCTCAGAAAGAAACCAAGGTTAAATCGACCAGTAGGAGAAAGAAAAAACTTCGGAAGGTTGTTCGTAGAGCGCACTACCGGTTCAGCAGCAACGTGGAACCTACACAACAGAATCAATTCAGTTTGCCTAAGCGAAGCAGTGAGGTTGTCAATCTCACTGGTTTTTCTAAAAACAAAGGGTTAAACGTATGGTGTGAAAAAAATACTTGTTTGCAGTAGATGAAAAGAGAACAATGATGGTAGTAGGAAAGCAATGATTGCGGTGGTTGTATTATCAGTGTAAGGAAAATGGACCGGGATCCATAGTTCACTAGTGGTGTCTCTCCAAAACAGATAGATAGCATGTTGGGTAAACAAATTACAGCTCGGCAATTGACAGATATAAAGGATGCACCGTAGTGCATATGCATGACATGATGATTACTATGTGATTCATGCGGACATTACAACATAATTCATAGACCGTTATCCAACTACATCTATGACTAATAATCCACCCTCAGAGTGTCATCCGATCAAACCTTGGGTATTAAGTTGCAAGCAACAGATAATCGCGTTAAGCAAAGTGTGTAATTTAAACAATATAAACATCGTTGTTTTCTCCCTAATGGCAACAACACATCCCCCACCCGTTACGTTTCTGTCACTCGAGCGTGAGTAAAAGGGAGGCATGAACCCACTATCTAGCATTAATACTCGTTCTTGGAGTTACAAGCATCTACTTGGCTAGAACATCTACTAGCAACGAAGAGCATGCAAGATCATAAATAACATAAATATGAATAAAACACGATAGATTAATAACCATTGGACATAGCATTCAATATTCATTGGATCCTAGCAAACACAACATGTAGCATTACAATAAGATGATCTTGACCATGTTAGGCAGCTGGCAATATCTAAACATGAGGCATAAAGTGCAGAGAACAACCATCTAGCTACTTCTATGGACCCGTAGTCCAAAGATGAACTACTCACGCATCATTCCGGAGGCGGGCATAGTTGTGTAGAGCCCTCCGGTGATGAATTCCCCTCCCGGCAGGGTGCCGGGAGAGCTCCAGAACCCTCCCAAACTAGGGTTGATGATGACGGTGGCTGCGGATAATTTTGGTGGAAAAGGCTCGGGTAACTAGGGTTAACCCGTGAGGATGTATAAATAGGCGAAAGCGCAACATCGGTGGGCAACCAGCGGGCCCACACCACCTCCACGCGCGGCTGGGGGGCGCGCTGCCCTATGGTGTGGGGCCTCCAGGGCCACCCCCCGGGTCCCCTACAGACTCTGTGTGCGTGACATATTTCTAAGACTTTTGACTTTTATTTCGTCCAATTTTGAGAATATTTTCAGAACAACTATTCTGATATAAAAAACGGTAGAAAACAGGAGCAGACTCTTTGGCATCTTGTCAATAGGTTAGTCACAGAAAATCGATAAAAATGGTATAAAGTGTATAGGAAACATGTAGCATATAGTATGAAAACAACATGAGACATCATAAATTATAGATCAACGTCCCAATGCTTAGTTCCTACTTGTCCTCGAGTAGGTAAACGATAAAAACAAATAATTTCTGAGGTGATATGCTACCAACAGAAACTTGATCATCATAGTAATGTAAAGCATGTAAACTAGGATCAAATGAATAAAGGCTATGGTTCATAGTTGATATCAAATAGAATAATGTATAAAACATTAGGAAGAACAAAGTAATTTTTTTTAATGAATCAATACTAAAAGAAAAATCAACATTGCAAGGTTTATTAAACATGATTTAAGGTTGAAGAACAACAATATAATCATCCAAGGCATCAAACTCTCACAACAACTCATGTTAGGATCAAGTCAAGTGACAATAATATGCACGTAGGAAAATCATTAAATTATTTGTGCACTCAAAACAAGAAAGCTTTCTGTATTGGTGCCTGGCACCAGGATGTTATGGCTAAAAGAACATTGTGGGGGGTTTGGAATGTCAATGGAAGAAAGTCTCACAAATCTGAAAATGATCGTTAGACAAGAGGAAGTCTTATAATCAAAGTTATGCAAGGAGTAGTGATTGCCACACAACGGATGCACATAGAGCTATAAGTGTATGAAGCTCTCCAATGGAACTAGTGGCGGCGCACCCAACTTGGTTTCTCACGAAGACCTAGAGCACTTTTGAGAAGGATCATCATTGGAATATACAAGCAAGGTTCTATAACGTGAAGTTCCCCACATTGTTATGCAAGTCATAATTTGAAAACTGTCTCCAAACTGAAATATTGGTGCTAAATAAGCACAAGTGTGGAATAAATGATAGTAATGTTGCACCCACTCTGTTTATTATCTCTCTTTGGCTCTTTCCTTTTTTGGGGGCTTTTTCTCTTTTTTTTGATATATAACCTCACTAGTAGGGGCAACACTCTATTTTACAATGAATCATCACACTTTTAGTACTCATAACTCAAACTAAAATATCTCTGATGTATATAAAACTAAATGCTCCTGCCAGTGTAGCAGTATGCAAAATAACAATAAAGCATGTCATCAAGTAACATAATGAAGATGGATGTTGTATGGCAATATATCTCGGAATGGCTATGGAAATGCCATGGTAGGTAGGTTTGGTGTGAGGAACCCAGACTAGCAGTCCGAGACCTCCAGTATGCATACATTCACGGTCCCATGATCAGTTAGTCGTGAACAACATACTCGAGTTGGCATTGCAGATTACAACATCCACTACCCGAATACACGTCTTGCACAACTGTTCACATGACTCAGTTGAGAACAACTACCACGCAGGGCAGGAAGCACACTAAACAACGGAAGTATTAGAAAACATACTTGTGGCGAAACCCATGTCATGCCTTGACTACCTACAGGCTACTGACTCGGAAACGTTCCTAGTTCGCACAGTCGTCGACGACACCATATTTTTCAAGTTCTCCGGATTTCTGCTCAAAGTCTGGCTAAGAAAATAGCCAGGGACAAAACCAATATGTGTACATTGGATTGTACTCGCAAGTAACACCAAATAAAAGCTAAAGAATGCAAGTATGCAGAAAAGGGTGGTAGGAAGGCTGTAATTAGGGTTCAACTAGCCATGATGAATTTAGGACCCATCATGTTTGCACAAGTTTTAGTTTTCTTTGTTGAAGAAGATACTTCAAAAGATAGTCAAATTCTCTTGTAGATAAAGCATGTCCACAAGGTTTTGATAAAGAATTCTAAGTAAAAGAAAGTTTTTCTTCACCAAAACTTCTTTGAAGATCAGATCTTCAAGATCATCATTTTCAGGTACCTCAAAGGTACAATCATTCCCTTTCCAAGTAACTCCCATGTACAATACTTAAAACACTTTCCAAGCCTTTGAAAACATTTACATAATGCTACATGGAAATTCAACTGTCCATATCCGAGGACTCGGCTATTCTGAATAGTTTTACTCTACAGAGGTGTACACAATCCACAAGATCCAGTACATCCTCTGTGAACAACCACGGACTGTCCGAGACAGTATGCAACATCAGATAACTGGTCCTAACTATCCACTATGCAAGTGCCAGTAAATGACTACCTCTTAGACTAGGTTTGTTCTCCCCAGCACCGAGTGAGTCAGACGTATAGATCCGGTTTTCCCCTGACAACACACCGCCATGACAAGAGACCCAACTATTGCAACCGGTGGTGAACTTAATCTCACACTCTGAACGTCCCGTTATACCTTTCCGGCGAGAATTCGGTTCAGGGGACTCTCACATTGAGGTAGGCACGACTAACACCGACAAGCTTTTAGTTAGACCTCATTCCCATATTGAGGTAATGTGGAAGCACGTATTGATTGTCCGACAAAGACTAGGTTATGTGTCATTTTTGGAAAACAAGTCGAAAACATTTCCTCCTTCACAAACCTCCCCCTGACAAGGTCCCACCTTTCCTCGGGGTTTTTCCAAGGCTTTTGTTTTCCAAAAACATCAAGTTAAAATGTCAACTAAGGGACTTAAGTAAATTTAGTGATGATAGTCCAATGTCTCAAAGGGCTTGGTAACACCAAGATGATGTAGTGGCTATAACATATTAGATACATAAAATAGATAGTGGTATAGTCCACTTAAGGAAATAATTTTTGAATCAAATTTTTGAAAAAAAAATTAGAAGTAAAACATGTATGATAGATAATGATAAGTAATCAACAATCAAGCATTTAGAGTGGCTTGCCTTGGCACTGGTTTTGGTCTTGCTCTTGAAATAAACAAGAGTTGTAGTAAAAACCTTTCTAGGAAATAATACCGTCTTCGTTATCTAACGTCGTAAAATAAAAAGAAAAGCACCCAATCAGAACCAAACAAAGGCAAGCACTTGATAAAAAAATGAACATACAGAAAGCAATTCATCAAACAAATACACTAAAAAACAAAAGAATTAGGGTACACACCTCCTCGCGCCGGAGAGGAGAATCGTGGGTGGGGAACGGACATGAATGGACCTGGGCACGCTCCCCGAAATTCAAAACATCTCACCCCCCCCCCCCCCGTTTTCGACCCCTGTGAGGCTGACAACATGGGCCCACAACACACAACAGTCGGTTGCAAGACGTACGTGGGCAGCTCGGCCGTTTTCTCTAACGCGAGTCGTGCGGTCGGTTATGAAATGTGCGGATACACTAACGCGACTCGCGTGGTCGTGACCGCTGCCTTAACCGTCCGATGTGCTTGCGTGGATCGCGACGCACCGCCGCTGCGGGAGACACACAAGTGGCGCCTTACACTAGATTTCTCCTTGATTATTCTGGTTATTAGGAGCATAACCCGATTCAAAATATGGATGTGTGCTGGAGATAAATGTTTATTCGATTCTGCAGCAAAACAATGTGTGTATCTGTCGCTGAACATTTGAAACTGATGCGTGTTTTCTTGTCCGGGTTCCCCTATATAGCGCTCTTAGCGAGCGGAGTTTCTGGAATCGCCCGCGTGCCTGTGCGCCTCGCTCGCCTACGTGGGCCTGGCCCATTACGCGACTAAGGGCTAGAAGGATTCCAGCGTTGCCTTTTTTTTCCAGATATCAACTATTTTTGTTTTTTGAACAAATTTTTAAGTTTGAACAACGATTTCAAACATGAAAAAGAATTACATATGAACAATTTTTAATTTTGAACAAAATATTAATTTGAACAAAATTTTCATTTGAACAGATTTCAAATTTGGACAGTTTTTAAATTTGAACAAAAAAAATATTTAAACAGATTTCAAATTTGAACAATTTTTAATTTGAACATATTTTAAATTTGAAAAGATTTTTATTCGAACAAAAATTCGAATGTTAAAACATATAAATTTGAACACTAAAGTTTGAACCAAAAAAGAGAAAAAACGAAAAAGAAACAAAAAAAAAATAAGAGGATAAAAAGGTATGAAAGAGGATACTTATAGAAACTTGCTGTGCCCTGGTGGCTTCAGCGTTGCTGTTGTAGCGCGCAGGTCTTGGGTTCGAACCCCCTCACGCAGCTCTTATTTTCGCAAAAAATGTCCTTTAAATGGGCCGGCCCAACTAAAAAAAGTACACGGGCAAGTCCTAATAGGACACGATATGGGCGCTATATAGTGTCTGCCTGTACTGGCTCATTTTACACATCAGCTGGGTATTGTGTGGCCTTATATGGGCTGTTTGCCTGGTCAGGGTGTGACTTCGTTTAAGGAAGTTAAGAATCTGCGCCGCATGCATGGCCCCAGCGACCCAGGTGACCTGGACCAGCATATTTCGCCCCGGCGGCACTCAAACCGCCCTAGTCCCCATTCTCCATCATTTCGTAAACCCTAGAGCAAGCAGATCGCGGAGAGAGGGATGAAGGGGGCGCCGTCCAACGAGGAGACCGACCGAGCGTACCTGCTAAACTGGGCGGATTTCTTCTTGAAGGATCCAGAAAACGGCGGCAACATACCGCCGATCGATATCATCCGGTACAAAGACCTCTTGGCGGATGTCTGGGGTTGGGATCGTCTGATGCCGCACGAGATCATCGACCTGCGGACCTATTCACCTATATGCGTTACCTCGAGGACTACCTCCGCCACAACCACCTCGCCTACATCGCATCCGCCTTCGCGGGCAAGATCAACCCGGAGGAGTGGCCGCTCAAAGCAGCACCGCCGCCGGTTGATCCTGTTGCTACCCCTACCCTGGGTGGGAATCTGGATGGCCTGGTCACTGCAGCAGTGCACTGCCTCAGGATGGAGACATAATTCATCTCCGAGTGGAAGAGCCAGGTGAAAGCTCGAGTCAGGCGAGCAGATCCGGCAGATCTTGGAGCACGTGCGCCGTCTGATTGAGTCAGGCGAGGGGTACACTGAACCTGCCGCCGCTGCGCTGGTGTGCATCGCCAAGGAGGCTGCCCTGGCGTGTGAGCTGCTGAGGCGTGGAGCGAAGGGCACTGACGACGAGATCAAGCTGTGCAACCACATCCGCCAGTGCGCGCTGAGTATGATGGACATCGAAGATGACTCTGATCCTTATGCTGCCTCTGCCGCGGCGGTCATGGTGGGTGTGGCCAAGGAGGCCAAGATGATGCTTGAGTGGATGAGGGATGAAGACCAATGTTATGTCTACCACTCGTACCACCCGTTCCATAAAGTGGGCAACTGCGATCACATTCGGGTCCTTTGAGCGTTATGGAGTACATACTCGAAAAAACTACATCGGGCAATGACCTTTTCTTGATGATGGATTTCGGAAAGAAGGTCAAGAGCAGGTAGCAAACGGCCAAGGTAAAAAAGGCACAGCACATCATCTACAGCAGGGAATAAAATGATGCATTATTTTTTTATTGTCATCCCAAAGAATTAATCTATATTAATTAGATTTAACAGAAAATTGTTTTCTCCATTAGGCCATCCCTTAGTTTAAGGAAGTAATTGTTCTCTACTCATTCTCTCTTTTTCAACTAAGCAAAAAATCCACAATTCCAATGAAGTATGATACCAGCCTATTTTAAGACGGGGAACAGCAGGAGCTCTGCTTATTTTTCATTAAAGGAATACCACCCTATTTTACACAAATGCCCTTGGATCACAAGTCCTAAATTCACAGCACCTTAATTTCCACCATTGCTATTCCTTGGTCACACCCCACCACAATCCTACACAAATTAGCATAATCTTCGTTACAAAATTCATTTCGGCAATAATGAAATCAAACTGCATCAAACAAGTGGAAGAAAAAAAACAGCATCGCCAGCCTACAAGTGAAGCTGGTAGGAGGAGAAGCCTTGCATCACATGGCCGAGCCGGCAGCATCCCGCCGCTAAGCGGCGAGCAGCCATCTCTCATGGCTGATGTCCTTCCCATCTTTCCTAGCTGGGTCACTCTTCACCCGGAAGAGCATAATCAAATGGTTTCCAACGGTGTCCACATGTCTCCATATTGAAGTTCCCCAACTAGGCAAGGATGATTTCATGTGTTTCTAAGGTACCTTACCGTTTTTCTATATATATTTATATGTTTCTAAGGTACCAAATGGTTTACTTTCCTTGTCTATTTCCACTACTAGTATTAAATTAGCAATATTACCTTCTTGATCCCTTTATGTATCCAAGAGCTTTAACTGCACCGAGGTTAAAACCAGTTATGTTCTGAAGCCTGCACAAGTTTAAGAATCCAACGGTCAATTTCTTTGAAAATTGTGGACAAGAAACTCACAGCTATAGAATTTTAGGACGAAATTCCGACCAACTGGGCAATATGTGTACGGTACTTATTTGTTCGGGGCTTCAGGCCGATAAGTTACTATATATTCTTCAAGCCTACAAATATATGCTAGTACTTCTTCAATGGTGATCTTAAAAGACTACTTCATATCTTAGTTATTATCCCTGCACAAAACCCTTTTATAACTGGTTTATCTTTAATATAGCAAGAGAGATCCCAAAAAATGAGGCCTCACTCGTAGATTGTGGTAGTACATATATATTCCAACATGATCCATGGAATTTATATCATATATAAAACATAATTGATGTGCAAATATACTCTAGGCATCAAACAAGCCCTAAAAGGACACATATGCATGCGATTAGATCTGCAAGGTGCTACCAAACCAACAAACACTTTCAGACATGATCTTAGTTCCGATCCATACACTGCTAACTTCTGACAGATAATCATTTCGTAGCACCATACAAAATTAATCAAGCATTTGAGTAGAGGCTACATATCCTCCCTACTTGAAGCGTGATGCAACCATAATACAAGTAGAAAGCAATACCTATATGCAGTGCTAGTGGACTTCCAGATTTGGACGGTCCCATCTTGTAAACCTGTAATTAGTAGTACTGGCAGTTCGGGGTGGAACAGAGAGCATTGAGCTGGTTTCCATCCCCTTCTATCATACCGACTGAACATTCTGTCGCTACGTCCCAGATCTTATCAAAGAATGTGAAACAAAAAAAATGAGTATTCACCACAGGAATCAAGCGCACTGTTCGACTGGAAAGTCCATATGTAATACCTTTGCAGCACCATCTGAAGAGCCGGCAACCAGAAACTGCTGATTATCACTGGATAAATACTGAAGACAGAGCACGCCATCTGGATGTCCATGCAATGTGATGTTGCATGTAGCAGAGTCGATACCCCAGATCTGTCAAACCAAGCATTGGACGCTTTATTCAGACTCAGACACCAAAGAACATGTATTTGATTTTAGGTTCATGTGAATACTTCGTTACGCCCCTCCATATGGGCTGTAGGGCGCCGCTAAGAACTAACCTTGACTGAGCGGTCCAAGGAAGCGCTCACAAATCTATTGCTATCCCTCGGGGTCGAACAGTACTTGCGTGACTTTGTTATAGTGCCGCGGAAACGTTTGAATACATTCCCAGCCTTCTCCCATGTCCAGCTTAATCAGGTGGTCATCAGATGTCGACAACACGAAAGACAAGTTGGTTTCACAGCCAAAGACGTGATAGGATAGCCATCATGAGCTTTGAAGCACTCTACTTCTTCCATTGTGTCAGAAGATTCATAACTGTACACATAGATGTACCCATCGCTACCTCCAACCACTAGCCATTCTTCCCGCTCAATAAATTTTGCCGAATATACTACAATAGGAAAGATTGTGTCAAAATTGCTGCTCACGAGAAAAGCAATTTGTGAATCTGAGTAGTGTTCCTGTTTTCTCGAGGAAACAAATCTGAGTAATGTTTCTATGTTTAAGTTCTAAAAAAATGTTCACAATCAACGAAATTTCATCGAGCATCAGCAGTAGTCCTGCATTAAAATGTCGGTATTTTGAAGAATGTTGGTGAAAGAAAGGAAATAGTGAAGTCAGAAAGCATGCCTGGTTCGTCTGCATTATTCAGTTCAAAGGAGTTGACTGTGGCCTGCACAAAAGGAACATAATTTGATCCAGATCTACCTGACTAGGTGAGAAAGGAGTGTGGCAACCTACCTTCGTCTGGTAGTTCCAAATGGAAACATTACCCCTGTTGTTGGCCGTCAGGATCCTGCGGTACAAAAAGGAGGAAGGTTAAATTAACGATGACCACCCCAATGAGAAATTATCAAACTAGCACTCACCATGGTTCTGTTCGATGAACATCTATGGACAATACCTGCCGATAGTTCTGAGTGGCTATGATCTATTCCAATAAAAACATCAAAAGAAGTTAGAGAAATCCCTCCACGTGCTAGTTCTGCTCCATCCACTGTACTGAGTAGCTTTCATCACTGAAGCAAAAGAAGACACAAAGATACAGTACCTCTGCCGCTATTGCTGCTGATTGGATCGACTGTCATGAGATGACCACCGTGAATATCATATGAACAAAAAAAAAAGGAAAACAGATTTTAGCTTCAATCCATACATTAGTGTGCATAACACGTATTCTCAACTGCACTCACTTGATGGGGCAGTCTCGTTGGCGGGTTACACACAACCGGTATCTTCACCTCTTGCACCTCATGGTCAGCCATATTTCTTACATCCTCAAAAAACATGGCAATGGAATCCGGGGTTACATTCTTGAGGCCCTGACTGACACTATGCTGCTTTGCAGGGTGAGAACTCGTCATTGGTGGACGATGCTTTCTTCTTCTGCTCACGCAATGTCACAGTGGAGTGTAGCTGCACTTTGGCGGCACAATGCCGCAAAACGGTAGCATTGTATGGAACCTCCTTGGGCTTTCTGTCTGGAGACTGAAGGCAATACGGTAATTTGTGCTGTTTGTTAGGTACAATGAGCAGGAGTTCAACCTTTTTGGCACAAACGGGAAGCAGAGGCGCCGAGGTTGCACCCTGAGAAAACTAATGAAGCCGGAAACCTGTAGAACAGAAACAAACCACCGATCAGAACTGGGACAAAAACGAGCTAAACATACCGACCAGAGAATTGAGAGGATTTTAAAAAATAATACCATATTAGGCCTTGTGCCTACAGATGTAGTATATCTCAGCTTGTCGACAATATCTGATATATGGGGTCTTCTCCGGGGATTCATGTCGACACACAATAGTCCAATCTGAATGCATGTTTTTACGTCATCAATGCAACTAGTTCCCAACGATGGGTAATTCCATGCTATGTCTTCTACCGTCCAGTTTTGACGTACCTATCGAATTGGAATGAGAATATTATATGAAATAAAATTAAGTTTATAAAAGAAAATGTTATTTATTAAATATTTGCCTTACATTGTCAGCAAATAAGGTAGCAGAGTATGACATGTCTTCATTCTGAGGGATCATTTTCTCTCCTGTAGCAATCTCCAAAATTAAAACACCTAAGTTGTACATGTCCGCTCCGCTGGAGATTTCTCCCGTATGTAAATATTCTGGAGCGATGTATCGTCTGAAATATATTAAACTAAAAAAATTAAGCATAAGGGGCAGAGAAAAACATGTAAATTTCTGTATCGAAGGCATGATTTCTATTGAGCTTACAATTCCCCCACAATACCCGGCATATTCCTTTGGATTCCTTCACCGAAGAGTCTAGAGACACCAAAACCGGCAACTTTTGGCTTCATATTATTATCCAACAAAATATTGTTAGGCGTAAGATCTGTATGGACAATTGGAATGTAACGGATCCATTTGAACGCCCGGCAAATACCCCATGATTATATTCAAACGCGTATTCCAATCAAGTTGACAAGATTCACCTGTACACATTGACAAGGAACCAATATTTTAGAAAGACAAGTTCACCTATAAGGTAGAAGCAATGTTAATTAGCAATTAGTATACAATATAATCAAAATTTTCTAATAAAACTCAGTGCAAAAGTTAATCAATATAGAGAATTCATATTCGGATCAAGTAGGACTGTGGAGGCTCCTGTCTCATACCATAAATATACTTGGCGAGGTTCCCATTAGGCACATACTCGAAGCACAGTAGTGCTACTACCACATCAGCAAGAATATGCGTCCCCATCTTGCTCCACCACCTTTTCTGTTTCATAACAGAAGGAAACTAACTTTACTATGTTTTTGTGCCGGTGCGTCATTATATTGGCTACCACATTTTGAAATCTTTTCTCAGGTATCACTAAAGAACTTTCCCCAAGCTTCTCCACGGAATCTCTGTCCCATCTTCTAGAATGCCCTGTGTAAACTCTTATATACTGTACATTGGCATTTTCTTTGTAACCTCTGATAATGCAGAATAGTTTATGGCATAGTCATACCTTATACATTGTTCCAAATGAACCTTGACCGAGCTTTCTCCAAGAGAGAACCCATCCGTAATTGCTTTCAAATATTCTAATGATAGTTTTCTTCGGCAATGTACCCAGGAGGCTCGACTCCGACGCTTGCGCATTAATATGTCATGTATTCTGAACGCTCAGCTTCCACTAAGTTTATCAATCAAAGATTATTTTAGTATTTGTTTTTTCAAACCGACCATTGTGAGATACTGGGATAGCAAAGCATAATGTTCACAAGACTGACAGGAAAGCATCAGTTTTCTCAAAAAAAATTACAGTTGTGATACCTGATTTATCTTCGGCAATGACTGATTACCCTTATTTTCTACCTCGTTAAGTCTACGAACGATCTCCTTCATCTTAGGCCTTTTACGCCGTTCTGTTTCCATGCAGTCAACTTCAATTTCAATACAAGTCCTCACTTGTTTGCACGCTGCTTCAAGTGATTGAGCTGCTATCTCCTCTAACTTTTCTTTCCAGTAGGCATATATCTTTAAAAATGAAAGCAGAAATAAAGGCCTTCTTAGGAAGTAGGGGTATTTACTTGGAATGTCATTTATGTGTTCAACAATTTGTAAAATCCCGAAGAAAAAAAATGGGCATAAGCGAAATTACACTCTATTCTAAAATATTTTGTTCCATTATTTGATACTTCAATTTTGAATTAGAGAGAAAAATAAACAAAGTTGGAGTGACGGTTTTTCTTTTGAAGGGATATGATATAGTGACTATATTTCAGAATGTTTTTTTTAGGTGATTTCAGAATGTTTCTATGACAAGAAGAATAGATAGTTGATCCTTTAGTCTGTTATTTACTCTAAACTAGACGTGTGACCTGCGCAAGCGTCATTTTCAATCTTTTATAAGAGGACTTCATCCAAGAAAGTTATGTCTCCCCATGCCTTTTCTTAATTTTAATTATATGTATCCATTAACTACATCTATATAACACAAACTGAGGAACAAATGCAGATAAAAATAAGCAATATAAACCAATATAATTACATGTATAAATGACACAGTATGACTACTTAATCACTTCGAAAATGTTTAATAAAAGTTGGTTACTGGCAGCGTTCAGGAAACCGGTGCTAGTAACAAGCTCGGCAAAGGTCCAAGTAGATGATTTTCGGTTAGTCGGATTATCTGAACTAATAGGACAACTATTATTAATCAACCAAGATTTTACGGAAAGTAAGGATTGCCGACTTTGGTCAACTGTTAGTCATCTAGGATAGCAAAATTTATACAGAAACTGAGGATTGCTGACTCTTAAATCATAGCATGAAGAAAAGGCATGATCTGACAGTGTCGGCACAAACCAGCTTATAGTGTGTATATATCCTTGCAGATTCTTCAGAATGACGCGTACTAGAGTGCACCACAGTTTCTCCCCTAACTTATATGTAAATATCCTTGATGTTTATACCCTATGGTATAAGAGATTTTCTGCATATTTATATCATCTATAAATTTATATATACCCTATGGCCTTTGAGTAATACAAGTTATTCCTCCTAATACTTGTAAACCCATTTGTATATATGGCATTGATCTATTGGAAACTTTCTTTAGTTGTACTAGTACCAAAAATGTAACCATCATATGAAGCGGATTAAATGCAGCTGAACACTAGTACTATGTGAAACAACTTTTTCTTACCGGCTCACACGATTCCCGTTCGTCCATGTCAGGAATACTCCTTGTCCATTAGACCGGTCAATATTCTTCTAATTATAGCTCCCAAGCTAATATGTCATACTCTTTTGAGATTACTTGCTTGTTTATAAATTCCGGTGGCAAGAATCCTCTGCAAAAGAATATATGCGACATGGATAGAGTGGGAGTAAGAAAAGCCAATCTAACGAGCTCAAGAAAATGTCCAAATGAGACAACAGTCTTACAGTGTCCCTAGAGGAGTCATTGTCATTATGGTGTTCTCTTTCCCCACTAGCCTTGATAAACCGAAGTCTGCTATTTTCGGCACCATTTTCTCATCTAATAATATATTATCTGGTTTTAGATCAAAGTGCATAACAGAAACATCATGAAGGTATTTTAAACCTTCACATATGCCTTTAATTATTCGAAAGCATACATGCCAATCAAGTCCAAGAGATTGTCCTGCAAGAGCAAAGGAAATATCTCAAATTGCAAATTTTTAACAAAAGTTCGTATAAATCTAGAAGAAGGTTGCAAAGAACCAAAACCAGAAAGACAGTTGCCAAGGCTTCCGTTGGGCACAAACTCCAGGCAGAGTGCCCTGTGTATATCTAAAGCGCACACTTCTTTTCCTTCATGGTTTACAACTACTTCCTCTTCTTCATTGCAGAAGCCCACTAATTGCACGATATTTTGGTGCTTGAGCCTCCTGAGATGTCCAAATTCATTCTCGAATTGCTTCTCATTAATCCCTGGCATGACTCGGAGCTTCTTCACGGCGATCTCTTTTCCATCAAGCACT
The DNA here is from genome assembly GCA_028641055.1 of Alopecurus myosuroides. NCBI lineage: Eukaryota > Viridiplantae > Streptophyta > Magnoliopsida > Poales > Poaceae > Alopecurus > Alopecurus myosuroides. The sequence continues at coordinate 34,797 of JAPCYS010004089.1, forward strand.
CCCTGTTCAACAGCTTGCAAAAATCATCACAACTGAACATGTTTAGAGCCGAACGCCTTTAATTTGACTCGTCGATACCTTGTAAACTTCTCCAAAGGCACCACTGCCAATTCTTCGGTCCTCGCCAAAATTATTGGTGATCTCTTGTAACAATGTGAAGGGCATCTTCATGGGCTCATCACTCACGCGGTGGGACTTGTCCTCCATAATGTTGGTTCTCGTGAAAATTACCCGCCGGTTCAATCTGCCATCGACCGTCCAAGCTATTGCACCCACGGGGCTATAAGATTGGTAACCAACAGTGAGAAACAACACTAATTTATGCAGTACAAACAGTAAATGACCTCCATCAGGCCGAGGTTACTAACAAATCAAGATCTATTATATTCGCACAAAGGAAAAACTGAAAACCCTTTATTATTTCAGAAACAGAGATATTCAGGTTAAATTGATACCTGAAAGCAGTCCAGCTGTAAAGGCTCTTAGCTGAATATGTGGAGAAAACCGCAATTAAGAGATAATAAAATGAGCTACAACAAAAGATTTGAATGAGCAGATGTAAATCGCAATCATGTACTGTTGATTCCTTCAAAACTAGGAACTGTTGCTCCGTTGATTTACTACGGATGTGTCGAGTCTAGACAGAGAACACTACCTGAAAGCTGCCGGGAGCTCGAACGGACTGGGGAAAGGAGAGGGGGTTAGCCCGCAGCGGCGGACGCCGATCCCAGGCGCTTCGGCTCTCCTCTCTTACCTAGCAGCCTATGAAGTATGAACTGCCCCACTGCGAGCACGCCATGGGCGGCCGAAACACTAGTCCTGGTTGGGAGAAGGAGCGGGGTGGCGAAGCAAATATCCAAGGAAGATAAGCCTCGGAAGCGGAACATGCAGTGGCAGAGCTCGCTAGTGAAGCCCCAGCATTCCATTCTTCTACTCGGCGGCTGCTGGATCCGATTCTATCCGAGAAGAAGGGGAAAAGGGTGCAACAGTGCACATCTCGGAACTGTGCAAGTAATGATTCGCCAAAGTGGGAAAATTTTGGCATAAACAAATACTCCAGTCTCCAACCACGACCCCATTTTGCTCATCTATCCTCTTTCTTGTTGCCGTCAAAATACAGACCTGAATAGATCACAATGGACAAAGTGATCGTGGACTGTCCATTGGAAAAAAAATTGTAGCCTCCATGTCTCCCCTGACCCCAATAGCATCCTAGGTACGTAATTCTACTTTGTTATGTTTTGTTGTGTGGATTTGGAGGACGTTGTCAAGACGCCACATAACTTTTATGCCGATAATGTTTATTTGTGTCGTCGATCGAGGTGATACCCTTGACCCCTCCTCCTCCCATGTTGTTGCCGCATGCGCCTCCAAGCAAAGTCCGAGTGGTGCATGTGGCGGCAGGTTCTGCTCTTCCTATGCAAGGAGGGTCGTGCGAGGTGTCGAAGATATGCTCTAAAGACAATAACATTGAGTTATTATTCTATCTCCAAGCTCATTATTAAATTTATATTATCATGCTAAAACCGTTATAGTATTTGAAAAGTGAGTTTTCAAAAGAAAATTTTTGTGCTAGTGTGAAGACAAAAACAAACAAGACTTCTTAATCTTATCTGTAAAATTTGATTTAGGATTTCTGAGATGATCATGTTTTCCTGATCAAGAATTTTGATACGTTTAACAAACATGAGTGTTTATTGTTAGGTTACAACAGTACTGAACTGACCCAATTATATGATTTTACTAAGAATGATACCGTTATGTATTTAGCAAAGTGGATATGGAGTTTTCATTGACTAGTATTCCTATACTATGAGCATATCTAGTGGCCGCACAATCGATAGTTATGTTTTGGATTTATTCAGACAACCTGCATAATAGGGGATTGTAACGTTGACGTCTAGATATATAACCTAGAGCATGCAATGAAACTGAGGTCGTTCAAAATGGTACTTAACTCCTCAAGACGATGGAGATATACATTCTATGGGCCCTCTCGGTATCAAGGATGTCACACAATCGTCTGGCTAGACACAGTGCGATTTATCAAAAGGATATCAGGGATATGGATGAGAAAAGAGAACGTTATATTTACGAATTTTATATGTGTTATAGTCAAATGGTTTGATCAGAATAGATTACATTGTCTCACTTTGTGATAATGTTGGTATCCTGAAGTTAAAAGAATAAGTGCAATGGGTAACTTAAAGGTTCCCTCGTTCTTCGTGGACACACATGAGCCATCAGGGGCATCCATGGCTCCGCTATTGGTTATTATCCGGTAAGTTTCCGAACATGTTTGTGTGTTACTGAACTTTTAGGGGTTACACGTTTAAGCCGTGCCAACCTTTAATTGAGAGAATAAAGATGTCTCTAATGGTTGTATGAATGGTCGACATCGATACGATGTCATAGAAAAAGTCTGGTGTCAATCTGAGGTGTTTCGGGAAAGTTATTATAAGAGAGAAATGATGTCGGGTGAGGGCTGAATTTATCGGAGAGATGTGAAGCACATGACATGTCCTGGTATGTTAAAATTATGTTTCTACCATCAGTAGATAAGGTCGATGATTTTATCTATAGGGGACAGGGCTCCAGAAGAGTTTTGGGCAAAAAATGAGAAGGGCCAAGTATTGGAGGGGGAAGATCTTCCTCTATGGATGCACCCATCACTGGGGGCTGGCAGGTGGTCCCAAGGGCCACTATCCATGGTGCATTACACCTCCCTGCACCTTCCTAATTTTTGTTCGATGAGAAAAGGAAAATACCAAAATAAAAGGAAGGGAAAAATAAAAAGGAGGGAGGACTTCTCACACTAGGAAAGGACTCCTAGTTGGACTAGGAGTCCTATCCGAGTTGGGGAAGGGAGCCAGTGAGGCCACCTCCTTGGTGGTGCTGATTGTGGGAGGCATTCCTCCCCCTCCCCCCAAGGCAAGTCTCCCCCTCCGACACCTATAAAAAGGACCCCAAGGCATTGAGAGAAAACACAACAATTGACCCTCGTGCCTCTCTCTCTCTCTCTCTCTACTAGAATTAGAGCCTCTAATTAGAGCCCATCTAATTGAGTTGGAGCTTAATCTAATCAGAGTTTTGAGGTGTCATCTCCAATTAGATCTAGCTCTAATCTCTCTCCTCTCTCATGTGTTGAGAACATACAGAATCATATAGGTCCGATCATAATTGATCAGATCTACCAATTAGCAACACCGAAAAGTTGTCTCTCTTCGTCGGTGCCGAGTCTTGGACAATGGAATGCTGGTAAGTTGACACGAGCGTACGTGTTCACACCATAAGAGAGATTACACGCGCGATTCTTGATGATCGAAGCTTAGCAACATTCTTGCAACTAGGCCTAGTTGTGAGGACGTACGATTGTTCCGAATCTACTACGACTACAACGATCTTATGCGTCCGTGAATCGTGGTACTAGATCATTGCATGTATGGGCATGCATTGTTATCTCCGTAGTGATATTGGTGATTACGTAGGGAATATTTTAAAATTCTGCAGCATACACCAGTACTGGTATTAGAGTATTCTATGCGCAGATGCGATCTGATCTAGAGCACAATATTGTTTAGGGTATTGGATAACCTTGTGAAAGTATATTAGAAAGTTCAATATTAAGTTTATGTTCATTGCTTCACAATAAGTTGTGTTTGTTTTGTTTCCGACTGCATGGTGTGACTTTCTACAAACTTCTGACAATCCTAGGACGTTCGAGTTTCTCGTGGCATATCTCACTTCGTTGGAAGAAGTGCTTTAGTAGTTTTGGGTTGCACCATAGTTGGTTTCATACAACGGCATGGTGGAAAGGGCATGTGGATTCTATCCACCCGGGGGGGGGGGGGTCATGGTTATGAATAATTTAGATTGAGGCTCTAGACGTTTTCGTAATGGATGTGTTTCAGTCACCCCGCAATGTCAATCTAGAAATTAGAATAAACATACCTTGATATTTGTAGGTTATGACGATAGTTTTTTGCAGAACCTACAGCCACGCTAAAACTTGAATACAATGCTTTGAAGCATCTAACTTGGTTTTGCAGGGTGAGTGTGTGGTTTGGTATAGCTATCTTATTACTATGTTTTGACATGATGGCCAATGCTAATGGATTGTCATTGTTCAACTTCGACAATGAGGCGTTCATCGTGGACCTCGGGAGTAAGTACATGACAAGGGAAGTGGTAATTGCTTTGTCGTGGAAAGTCTTGAAGAAACACGGCAACGGAATTTCGTCGGATTTTCTACTATTGTGAGAATAACGGAGATGAAGGATCCTCCTTGGAGATGCATCAAGAATCCCCGGAGAACAAACGATATACCGGATAACACGAATTATGAATTACATGTGATGTTTATCCTTTTTTGTTCACTTTGATTGTGCAGTAGTCGTTTATTAAGGTGATTCCTTAGTTAAAAATATCAAGGTTGATCGTGTTCTCCCATACTGTAGCAACCGTCAAACCAGGTTTGGGTTCACGTTCATCACTTGTATCCAAGGGTCATGGTGTTATTATTGTTAGAAGGTGGGTATGGATTGTTGACTTGTACCCAAGGATTTTTCTGTACATGCGGTGTGAGTTGGTTGTCTTGACATTCAGGCATAACTAGTTATAAGCTCGGAATACATTCATAGAAATATGAGCGGAAATCACATGCAGCGATTGTCAAGGTACCCTACCCTTTAGGTTATCATTGGTTGATACGTATCCATCCTTCTTGTCGTAAGTTATTTTTGATCTCGTATCCCTGAAAGTTGATTTTGAGTAATATCAGTTTCAGTGGGATCATATCTTAATTTCAGTTTTATTAAATTAAGTAGTGAAAATTATTTTTTAACTAAAGAGTTAAATAAACTTGTTTATTGTAGAGATAGATCCCTCTGAAATATATCATTTTAATCTGATGATAAGTCATGAACCTTTGGCTCCAAATGGAAACAATTTTGGAGAATGCGTTCATGCTCTGATGGTGGTTCTCAGGAACACAATACGGATGACTTTGTGGATCATATGCCTGGACATGAGGTTCATGAAGGACCTCACCTCTAATTTTGTGTGTGCATTGTCAAGGAGCTCTTGCACACATGTATTGATGTTGAGATGGTTGATCGGTTTCGTAAGCGGCACCCTTATCATTTGGTAGAAGAACTGAAATCTCTATCCACGCATCAAGTGCGCACTGAGCATTACAATCTGACCAGAGAACTCATGAATAGTCGACTCGCGTTGGGTGAACCCATAACGTTATTTGAAATTCGAATGATCCCTTTGGAAAGAAGAATCAGAGATGTTGGTTTTCCAATGACTCGTGAGCACTTGGGATCACTTCTGCCTATATACCATGGTTTTGTAAGGCTTTACTACTGGGTTGCACAACGGGAATTTAAATTGTTTGCCAAGCATGCTACGCAACAACCAAGACCTTGCTATGCACATAAAAGTGAATATAGATTCCAAGATCAAGTTTCCGAGATCGTGTACCAGGTACCATAGTAGCGGAAGAGGTGTCGATGACGATGTCATGGAAGCATGTAGAAGACCCTCACGCACAAGCCTATGTGTGAGGATGTTGCCGACTCCCCGTATCCAGCTAGGGTTGGATATCGAGATGGCCCGGCTGTAACATCCCAGTGTTTGGGAGGTTATAAGGATCTAAATATAATATATGCATTTGCAAATCATGCATCTCCAAATACGGGAAAATTTTGGCGTGAAAGTTTAAACGAATCAAAGTGACCAATGTTTCACTTGACATGATGAAATAGGTCTAGTTCATCTAGTCAAGAGTACATTTGGAGTGCTCTTTATAACAAGTATCTTAAGAAACCAAATCATTTGATTACACAAACCATAATTGGCTGTGACCAACACAAACTCTCAACAAGCTTAACCACAAGTCTTTATGTGACTTGGGATAATTCACTAGGTATATAGAACTCAAAGAGAGGTGAGTATCCAAATCACATATCTGATGATCATACTTCCACCAATGAGTAATACACAATTGAACCATCTCATCAAACAGAGATGTTATGTCCTCTCAAACAATAACTCTTTAAGATATGAACCATTCACACAACATCTGTAACACCTGGGGTGTTCCCCCTAAGTTAGAAAGTTGGTTGTTTTTCTTTTTGCTTTGCATAACATGCATCATATGCATTGCACCTTGTTTTCAAAACAACTCAAAAATTCAAACCAATTTAAACTTTCTAACATGTCCAAAATTTCCAATTAAAAGTTGCCAACTAAACAACTCAAAATGTTTCCAATAGTTTGAATTTGAATCAAATAAAAAAAATGCTTGATAATAAAACCCTTTCTATTAACACCCTAGTGGTAAATTCAAAATTCAAATCAAATCCCTCCATACTTGGCATGTTCCAAATGTGGGTTTAAAAATTAAAATTTTGCAAACAATTAAATTCAATAAGTTTTCATAATTGTTTGAGTTATTTAATAACCATTGTTTATTTCAAAAATCAAAACCTATATGAAACCCTATTTGCATTTCAACTAGCAATTTCAAACTAATTGGCATTTTCAAATTGTTGAAAATAAGTTAACATACCTTGATATTGCTGTTTTGTAAATCAAATAAAAATATTTCATAAAACTAAAACCCTAACCTCTAATTCTATTTTTCCCTCCTTTCCTTCCCTACAAAAAAAAAGAGAGAGAACAAAAAAAAATAAAAAGAAAACCCTTTGAGCTGTGGGGAGGCAGGCCAAGTGGCCCACCTACCACCCACAGCCCATTCCCCTCTTCTCCCAGCCCACCACACCACCTAGGCCCGCCTACTCCTTCTTCCTCGTACGGCACTGCATCGAGGAGGTACACGTCGGCACGGTGAAGGATTGACGGCCACTGCTCCATCCTCCGCCTCCATAAAGCACCGCCATCCCCCTCTCCCTCGTGCCCTAGTTTCCCCCCTCTCCTCTCCCCTCCACGGCGCCGCCAATTCTTCTCTCTTCCTCCCACCTCTCTGTTCCCTTCCCTCTGTGCTGTACCGAGAGGGAGAGAGGCAGTGGCAGGTCGTCGTCGCCCCGCCGCCATGGCCACTGTCGAGCCAAGACGGTCGCAGGAACGGCACCTACACTCGATCCTCGTCGCCTCGTGGGGTACGGAGCCGCCGCTGCTCCGGGTTGGTGACGCCAAGGTCGCCAATATCGCAGCTGCGCACCTTGTCGTCGTCTTCTCGTCGTTCCCCGTCCTCGCCATCCGCTCCGGCTGCGTCAGGACCCCACTGTGAGCTCCGTGTCCCCTTACGCCTCCCTGCCATCTTCGTTTCCTCTCGCGCGTCAGGGCTGCTGTGAGCACCGGCGATCATCGACGCGTCGCTGCAATTCCCCTCCGTGCCTGCTAACTGAATACAGTTTCAGTTTCGTCAGGCTGGCACAAGGCCATGTCTTTTATCTGAAAACCACTGCGTCGGTACTCTGAACGTCGAAGCAGCAGCAGCGCAGTGGTAGCACCCCGCTACGCACGCTGGGCGACCCAGGGTCGAATCCCCGCGGGCGCACTGCCCCCCCCCCTTTTTGTGATTTACTCATCGCAACCCCAGGGCCCACTGGTCATTGGCCCTGGAGGCCACCTCATCTCTCACCCGCACCACGCTGGCGCCAACTTGGCGCTGACCCCACGGGTCAGTGTCACGGTGTTGAACCGCGTTGAGTGGGAAAAGCCCAGGGATCTTTCTGCTATCCTTTTCTTCCACACAAAGGTCCCTGTAAAATCACAGATTGGTCCCTGAAATTCAAACCATCACAAATCCCTCAAATCAAATCCAAATGGAATAAATAAAACATGTTTTCCAAACCAAATTTAATTCTCTATCTGTTTAAATCATTTGTTTACTGTTTTGAACACCCCAAATGTTTTCAAAATTCAAATTCAAACACCTCATTACAAATTTGGTTAATTACATAACTAATTCAAATTTAATTCAAATGCCACATATAAAATGTGTTTTCCATGCCAAATTAAACCACCTTTCCAAATATAAACCTTGTTTCATGTTTTGAATAATTAAAATTGGTTAAATAATTTAAACCTTGTTTAAATCATTTAAAATTGCTAAATTCATAACTTGGTCAAAGTAAATTCTTTTTGAACATATAAAATATGTTTTCCATCCAAAATTCCATGATCTTTCCAAATATAACATTTGTTTTCTGTTTTGGATAAATAAAATTAATGCAATTACTTAATGCTTTAATTAAATCATTTAAATGGTGAAATCCATAACTTGCTCAATTAAAATCCAATTTTAACAAATAAAATATGTTTTCCACTCAAAATGAAACCACCTTTCTGAATATCAACTTTGTTTTGCAATTTGAACAATTAAATTGATGTCATTTAAAAATGCCTTAATTAATTAATTAAAAGTCCTAATTGATAACTTTCACATGCTTGCTCCAAATTGAAAACCCAAAACATGAAATCCATCCAAAATGAAATGCTACACTTGAATAACAACTTTGTTTTCTGTTTTGAATAATTTAACTTGCGAAAAACAACTATTTCTAATTTAATGCATTTAAAATTGTCAAATTAATAACTTGCTCATTTTAAATCCAAATTCAATAAATGAAATATGTTTTCCATCTAAAATTTTGTGTTCTTTCCAAATATAAATTTTGTTATCTATTTTGAACAATTAAAATGTGTGAAAACAACAAATGCTTGTGTAACTCATTTAAGAAGCCAAATTTCATAACTTAATAAATAAAATTCCAAACTTGGTAAATAACATATCAAATTGAAGCTATTGTTGTTTTCTCGTTGTTTTCATCATCCATGCATCATTCTAATCAACTGCCACATGATGGTTATTTGTAGATCATTTAATTCAAAATTAATTCATGGGCTTTTCCATATGCAATCCAAATTGCATATGGGCCCATTTAAATATGTTTACCATGTCAACTAGTTTATCTTTGATGCATCCTTAAACTTGTCATGCATCCATATCTTGATCATGCTGGATCTTTTGCCGTAGTAGTAATTGTTGCATCCGGTGTTTGTTCGAGGTTCATTGCTTCTTCGCGGATAGGACGTTGAGATGATGTGAGCAACGACAAGTTCTGCGGATGTACCTCTACTTGCTGGATTCCAGGCAAGTATACTCACTTGCTACCTATGGCTGCCTTTCATCACTTGTTACCAATTCTTTCCGTTGTTCTTATTCTAGCCTTATGATTCGATGCTTGTGTCTCGATCCTATCATATGTTTACCTTGCAGCCATGATATAGCCTTTCCTTCCACTTCCTATTAGCTGTTGCTTGTTTACCTTGTTGGCCCTCGTGTCGTAGTTGCATGCTTAGTGTTGTTTGCGCTCAAGTCTTGTTGTCCGTCTTATCACCTGTTTAGTTTGCTAGTTGGGTTTTAATTCAATCAACACCATGTTAATGTTTTGGGTAATAATAATTTGATGATAAGGCACCGGCAGGAGGCCCGGCGTGGTTTTGAGGCCTGCTAGTGTCGAACTTAATTAGGACAAGGGTCTTGTCTACTGATCCATGATGAGCGCACTAACCGCATGTGGGAAGCGAGTATGGGCGCCCCCCGCAATTCTGATTCGATCCGCATCTCGTCCAAATCGCCTCATTTAGTTCGGGTTTTCCATTTGCCGCATGCATATGCAGGTGCGAACCCTTGGCGCCAGGGTGGAACTTTTGTAGTCGGCATTTAGGGAGACACGTTCTTAGAGTGCTATGAGGGTCCCCTTTTCTTCGTGGGGCTTGATTAGCCGTGCGCTCAATTGCACGGGGTTCTTTGGGCTTGATGCGAAGAAGAGTTGGGTTGTGTTGAGTGCCTCGCTTGGTCGAAGTGCATTTCCATCTGGCGGGTCATTCTTACGTGTACGGCCAAATTGGTGCATCCCTGCAGGGTTAAATCTTCTCGAGAAGCCGTGTTGTCCGCGGTTATGGATGACTTGGTGAAAGTGCTGGCTAACAAGTACTCAGACAACTTACACTTAACGACGATAACTTGACTAGTAATATAGATTACCTTCACCATAACAATGAATGTCACTTTAATCAACAGTGTGAGTTTCCTTGGGTTGCTTCCTTAGTATGGGGTAACATTGGATGGGTATTGTCTGGTGAGTAGTTGTAGTTGGTTCTGATACGCTATCTTATCCCTTTCTTTTAGCCGGATGTTGTAGCGTGTTTCTGTAGTAAGTTAGTGCAGCCCGCTGCCGCTTCTTTGCAATAATCCCTTCCTTTCCGTTGTACCCAAAGTATTGGTATCTTGTGATGATTGGTTACGCTGGTATCTTGTGAGTATGGTTTATCCACTTGCCAGTACTTAACCGTACTGACCCACGAATCCCTTTCGTGGCTGCATATTCCAAATTGCAGTCAACAGGTTTGAAGTCTGACGACGTTAGCTTGGGAATCCCTCCGGCTTGGCCTGGGCAGGGATTGGACGCCATCGGTTATCTTCAGGACTCTTAGTCCAAGTTGTATCTTGTCCGTAGTCGGACACTATGTTGTTTCTTCCGCTGTTATTTGGATCTTTGTATTGTATCAGTTGTATCTTTGACTCGTTTGAGTCATCTTGTATATATCTTTTCTGTTGTTGTTGTGGATTATTCCTGAACTGTTGTAATGTTATCACAAGTGGCAACCCGGAATCGGTTATTATGTGGATTTTGGCGGGAATGCTGAAATCTGCATAGTGCCCGATCTCGGGGCGTCACAAATGGTATCAGAGCCAGGTTTCCGATTCCCGATATTGTTTCGATACGAATGGTTATCGAAGCAACGGGTCCACAAAGCCTGTAGGATAACCTCGTTAACGGTCGTTGTTTCTAGAGTGTCAAAAACTAGTTCTGCTAAACTATTTTGGAAACATCTCAATAGGATTCTTGTTTTCTCCTTATCTTTATTCTATTTCCCCTCCCATCTTATTTGTTTTGGAGTTTTCCCCCCTTGTCTATCTTTCAAAGTGTTAGGATCCTACGTGGGTGGACGTTTTTAGCCTTTAACCTAATAGGTTCGATCATCGGAAGATTCCTGTGGAAGAACATCGTCATCAGCCTGAGCAAGAATCTCTTGTTAGTGCTGTCGAGCAACCCTTGTTAGTGGTGTCGAGGAGATCAGCTGGAAGCATGAAGAATCGATAGTCGAACTTCTTTCCCTCCCGGGTTAGCAGGTGGATTGCGAGGGCGCAATCCCTTGTTAGTGGTGTCGTCTGTAACACCTGGGGTGTTCCCCCTAAGTTAGAAAGTTGGTTGTTTTTCTTTTTGCTTTCCATCACATGCATCATATGCATTGCACCTTGTTTTCAAAACAACTCAAAAATTCAAACCAATTTAAACTTTCTAACATGTCCAAAATTTCCAATTAAAAGTTGCCAACTAAACAACTCAAAATGTTTCCAATAGTTTGAATTTGAATCAAATAAAAAAAATGCTTGATAATAAAACCCTTTCTATTAACACCCTAGTGGTAAATTCAAAATTCAAATCAAATCCCTCCATACTTGGCATGTTCCAAATGTGGGTTTAAAAATTAAAATTTTGCAAACAATTAAATACAATAAGTTTTCATAATTGTTTGAGTTATTGAATAACCATTGTTTATTTCAAAAATCAAAACCTATATGAAACCCTATTTGAATTTCAACTAGCAATTTCAAACTAATTGGCATTTTCAAATTGTTGAAAATAAGTTAACATACCTTGATATTGCTGTTTTGTAAATCAAATAAAAATACTTCATAAAACTAAAACCCTAACCTCTAATTCTATTTTTCCCTCCTTTCCTTCCCTACAAAAAAAAAGAGAGAGAACAAAAAAAAAACACTTTGAGCTGTGGGGAGGCAGGCCAAGTGGCCCACCTACCACCCACAGCCCATTCCCCTCTTCTCCCAGCCCACCACACCACCTAGGCCCGCCTACTCCTTCTTCCTCGTACGGCACTGCATCGAGGAGGTACACGTCGGCACGGTGAAGGATTGACGGCCACTGCTCCATCCTCCGCCTCCATAAAGCACCGCCATCCCCCTCTCCCTCGTGCCCTAGTTTCCCCCCTCTCCTCTCCCCTCCACGGTGCCGCCAATTCTTCTCTCTTCCTCCCACCTCTCTGTTCCCTTCCCTCTGTGCTGTATCGAGAGGGAGAGAGGCAGTGGCAGGTCGCCGTCGCCCCGCCGCCATGGCCACTGTCGAGCCAAGACGGTCGCGGGAACGTCACCTACACTCGATCCTCGTCGCCTCGTGGGGTAATCGGAGCCGTCGCTGCTCCGGGTTGGTGACGCCAAGGTCGCCAATGTCGCAGCTGCGCACCTCGCCGTCGTCTTCTCGTCGTTCCCCGTCCTCGCCATCCGCTCCGGCTGCGTCAGGACCCCACTGTGAGCTCCCTGTCCCCTTACGCCTCCCTGCCATCTTCATTTCCTCTCGCGCGTCAGGGCTGCTGTGAGCACCGGCGATCATCGACGCGTCGCTGCAATTCCCCTCCGTGCCTGCTAACTGAATACAGTTTCAGTTTCGTCAGGCTGGCACAAGGCCATGTCTTTTATCTGAAAACCACCGCGTCGGTACTCTGAACGTCGAAGCAGCAGCAGCGCAGTGGTAGCACCCCGCTACGCACGCTGGGCGACCCAGGGTCGAATCCCCGCGGGCGCACTGCCCCCCTTTTTGTGATTTACTCATCGCAACCCCAGGGCCCACTGGTCATTGGCCCTGGAGGCCACCTCATCTCTCACCCGCACCACGCTGGCGCCAACTTGGCGCTGACCCCACGGGTCAGTGTCACGGTGTTGAACCACGTTGAGTGGGAAAAGCCCAGGGATCTTTCTGCTATCCTTTTCTTCCACACAAAGGTCCCTGTAAAATCACAGATTGGTCCCTGAAATTCAAACCATCACAAATCCCTCAAATCAAATCCAAATGGAATAAATAAAACATGTTTTCCAAACCAAATTTAATTCTCTATCTGTTTAAATCATTTGTTTACTGTTTTGAACACCCCAAATGTTTTCAAAATTCAAATTCAAACACCTCATTACAAATTTGGTTAATTACATAACTAATTCAAATTTAATTCAAATGCCACATATAAATGTGTTTTCCATGCCAAATTAAACCACCTTTCCAAATATAAACCTTGTTTCATGTTTTGAATAATTAAAATTGGTTAAATAATTTAAACCTTGTTTAAATCATTTAAAATTGCTAAATTCATAACTTGGTCAAAGTAAATTCTTTTTGAACATATAAAATATGTTTTCCATCCAAAATTCCATGCTCTTTGCAAATATAACATTTGTTTTCTGTTTTGGATAAATAAAATTAATGCAATTACTTAATGCTTTAATTAAATCATTTAAATGGTGAAATCCATAACTTGCTCAATTAAAATCCAATTTTAACAAATAAAATATGTTTTCCACTCAAAATGAAACCACCTTTCTGAATATCAACTTTGTTTTGCAATTTGAACAATTAAAATTGATGTCATTTAAAAATGCCTTAATTAATTAATTAAAAGTCCTAATTGATAACTTTCACATGCTTGCTCCAAATTGAAAACCCAAAACATGAAATCCATCCAAAATGAAATGCTACACTTGAATAACAACTTTGTTTTCTGTTTTGAATAATTTAAATTGCTGAAAACAACTATTTCTAATTTAATGCATTTAAAATTGTCAAATTAATAACTTGCTCATTTTAAATCCAAATTCAATAAATGAAATATGTTTTCCATCTAAAATTTTGTGTTCTTTCCAAATATAAATTTTGTTATCTGTTTTGAACAATTAAAATGGGTGAAAACAACAAATGCTTGTGTAACTCATTTAAGAAGCCAAATTTCATAACTTAATAAATAAAATTCCAAACTTGGTAAATAACATATCAAATTGAAGCTATTGTTGTTTTCTCATTGTTTTCATCATCCATGCATCATTCTAATCAACTGCCACATGATGGTTATTTGTAGATCATTTAATTCAACATTAATTCATGGGCTTTTCCATATGCAATCCAAATTGCATATGGGCCCATTTAAATATGTTTACCATGTCAACTAGTTATCTTTGATGCGTCCTTAAACTTGTCATGCATCATCCATATCTTGATCACGCTGGATCTTTTGCCGTAGTAGTAATTGTTGCATCCGGTGTTTGTTCGAGGTTCGTTGCTTCTTCGCGGATAGGACGTTGAGATGATGTGAGCAACGACAAGTTCTGCGGATGTACCTCTACTTGCTGGATTCCAGGCAAGTATACTCACTTGCTACCTATGGCTGCCTTTCATCACTTGTTACCAATTCTTTCCGTTGTTCTTATTCTAGCCTTATGATTCGATGCTTGTGTCTCGATCCTATCATATGTTTACCTTGCAGCCATGATATAGCCTTTCCTTCCACTTCCTATTAGCTGTTGCTTGTTTACCTTGTTGGCCCTCGTGTCGTAGTTGCATGCTTAGTATTGTTTGCGCTCAAGTCTTGTTGTCCGTCTTATCACCTGTTTAGTTTGATAGTTGGGTTTCAATTCAATCAACAACATGTTAATGTTTTGGGTAATAATAATTTGATGATAAGGCACCGGCAGGAGGCCCGGCGTGGTTTTGAGGCCTGCTAGTGTCGAACTTAATTAGGACAAGGGTCTTGTCTACTGATCCATGATGAGCGCACTAACCGCATGTGGGAAGCGAGTATGGGCGCCCCCCGCAATTCTGATTCGATTCGCATCTCGTCCAAATCGCCTCATTTAGTTCGGGTTTCCATTTGCCGCATGCATATGCAGGTGCGAACCCTTGGCGCCAGGGTGGAACTTTTGTAGTCGGCATTTAGGGAGACACGTTCTTAGAGTGCTATGAGGGTCCTCTTTTCTTCGTGGGGCTTGATTAGCCGTGCGCTCAATTGCACGGGGTTCTTTGGGCTTGATGCGAAGAAGAGTTGGGTTGTGTTGAGTGCCTCGCTTGGTGGAAGTGCATTTCCATCTGGCGGGTCATTCTTACGTGTACGGCCAAATTGGTGCATCCCTGCAGGGTTAAATCTTCTCGAGAAGCCGTGTTGTCCGCGGTTATGGATGACTTGGTGAAAGTGCTGGCTAACAAGTACTCAGACAACTTACACTTAACGATGATAACTTGACTAGTAATATAGATTACCTTCACCATAACAATGAATGTCACTTTAATCAACAGTGTGAGTTTCCTTGGGTTGCTTCCTTAGTAGGGGGTAACATTGGATGGTATTGTCTGGTGAGTAGTTGTAGTTGGTTCTGATACGCTATCTTATCCCTTTCTTTTAGCCGGATGTTGTAGCGTGTTTCTGTAGTTAGTTAGTGCAGCCCGTTGCCGCTTCTTTGCAATAATCCCTTCCTTTCCGTTGTACCCAAAGTATTGGTATCTTGTGATGATTGGTTACGCTGGTATCTTGTGAGTATGGTTTATCCACTTGCCAGTACTTAACCGTACTGACCCACGAATCCCTTTCGTGGCTGCATATTCCAAATTGCAGTCAACAGGTTTGAAGTCTGACGACGTTAGCTTGGGAATCCCTCCGGCTTGGCCTGGGCAGGGATTGGACGCCATCGGTTATCTTCAGGACTCTTAGTCCAAGTTGTATCTTGTCCGTAGTCGGACACTATGTTGTTTCTTCCGCTGTTATTTGGATCTTTGTATTGTATCAGTTGTATCTTTGACTCGTTTGAGTCATCTTGTATATATCTTTTCTGTTGTTGTTGTGGATTATTCGTGAACTGTTGTAATGTTATCACAAGTGGCAACCCGGAATCGGTTATTATGTGGATTTTGGCGGGAATGCTGAAATCTGCATAGTGCCCGATCTCGGGGCGTCACAACATCTTTCCAAATTATTTAGTAACAACTAAGTGAACATTCAAAGGTAAATAACAAAGGTTCAATAGAACACAAAAGATACAAACACGTGTTAACTCAAAACCCACAAGTGGGAAATGACATAATAATTGTATTAATATATTTATCGAATATGTACATATCTCATCAATCATAAAAGAAGTACTTAAAAGAAGAATTAAATCTTCTTAAACTACTATTAAACCTTGATCATTACATATGATATTCCCAAACCTCTATATCTGCATTATGAATGATAAAGGTAATAAAGAGAAGAGTATAAAGTAACAACATGACACCTAAGAAAAACAACTAGCAACTATGACATAAGTCATTAAATCCCAATAATCTTCTCATGCTCATTGTCTTTCTCATCTTATACGAGTGAGCATATAAGATCTCAACACATCAATGAACCATTTGATAAACTTACTATCTCAAGTCATCATTCCACAAACTGTCCACATTTCCATCCAAATGATCATTCAACAACTAAAGTATCCCTAGATACAACTAAGGAATAACAACAAGTTATAACCTCTATTAGAGGAAGTAAATTGGAAACTAAGTAAACCAATCATGTATGATATAAGAACATATCTTATGGGAAAAAAAATAACAAGTATATTGAAGAAGAATAAAAGCTTAACTAAGTCTTAATCAAGATATTTCTACTTTATCTAGATTATCTTGTTTTTCAATCTTCTCTGAACTATTCTGCAAGAGAAGAAACCCACAAGCAAAGAGGGACTACCAGAGGAAGATCTTCAGAAGGATTAATTAGAGTATTCTATAAGTGCCACCTCAATCTACTATAAGAGTATTTGGAAACTCTTATATCCTGATCTGATCTTATTAACTCCTCTTGAAATAGTGTGATGCTCCAATGTTAGTCTCATATAGAAGTAGTTTGGTAACAAGTTTCTAGACCTTGTTAACAGATCACTTTTGTATACTCAAACAATTGAGTGTCATACACAAACAAACAGAAGGTTTAATAATCTATTACATCTATGCCATTTGTATATGAAAAGTAATTTGGGGCAAGCCTTGCAATCTTGTTCACATAGTCTTCTTATATGTATCTGGCATATATAATTAATCTCACCACAAGTCAATTTTTAATTATGCTTGCTTCCCAATGTGATAGAGGGATTGGACTGGTTTGTAATTTTCTTGCCCAACCTTGTTGTGCACTAGTTTAACTAGTAGCTTGTAATATACTATAGTACTAGTTGTATGCCCGTGCCTTGCCACGGGAGCGTCCATTTTATAGTGGTTCAACACTAATTGTATCTAAGATCCTCATTGTATATCTTTTCAGCTTCCTCTTGTGGGTGTCGATCTCACCCTTGTTGAGTAGCTCGGTGAGCAATGTGTTCTTCTCAAACAGAGCAGACGACACGAGTGGCTGCCTCGCGAGTGGTTGATGCTGGTAGAGTCGACGATGTTGATTGGGGCCAAGGGGTTAGGGCATCTCCAGCCGTTGCCCCCTCCCCCCCAGGGCCCAAAACGCCGCCATTTTGGGGCCTCCGCGGCGCCAAACGGCGCTAATCTGGAACCTGGGGGGGCAGGCTTCCCAGTCGCCCCCCAAGCCCAATTTTCGGCCCAAAAAAACTCGAGATTTGAAACTCGGCGCATTTTATTGATTCGCGCAAACTTCATACATTTTCGACGCAAATTTAAACTAAAAACGCAACTTCAAACTAAAAGAACCAAAACTACTTCAGTCCTAGGCGCGCAGCGATGGCCTGGCTGTAGTCGACGTCGCCGTCGTCGTCGTCGTCGTCCGGGCCGTCGCCGTCGCACCTGCTCGTTCCCTGGCCGGGGTCGCCGCAGCCAGTGTTGCTCGGCCCCGCGCCGGAGTCGCCCCACCTGCTCACCGCGAGTGCTCGCAGGTACTCGGCTTCTTCATCGGAGTTGGGGTCGAGCACGACGTAGGGGACCTCCCTCGTCTGCGGCGGGAGAGGAATGCGGCGGAGGGCCGCGTTGGCGGCAGCCTCTTGCTCACGCGCCGCCTTGCGCTACTCGGCCTCAGCGAGCAGGCGGCGCTGGAGCTCCAGCTCCTCGGCGGTGCTGTCGCGCAGGCTCCAGTCCACGGCGACATCGTGAGCGACGGGCTGGAGCATGTTGCGTGACAGCTCCTCGGCGGCCTTCAGGTCCGGCCACTCCTCGCCGTCCTCGTCCTCGTCCGCCTCCGTCTTTGGGCGGACGGTGCGCTCGAAGCCGGCGTCCTGCCGCTGGCGTGGCTCGCCGATGCGCAGGGCGCCGCCGCTGCGCCTGGGGACTGGCGCACCGGAGTTTAGAAGGGGAGGGGTGAGGGAGAGTGACTGCGCGCCGGAGGAGGACGAGGTGGCCGACGACGAGTCGCCGCCCATCCGCCGCGGATTCCACGATGGGTTCTGGCGGCGCGGCATCTCTAGCCGGGGCTCGTTGCCGGCGTGGATGTAATCCAGCACCCACTCGAGAGTGCGGTGCTGGCCTCCCCACCAGCGCTTGCGCCCCTGGCTGTTGGCGCGGCCCTCGATAGGGCCGTTGTTGCCCTCGGCGGCGAGCTCGGCGTCGCGGCGCCGCTGAAGCTCTTGCCACCAAAAGGCGTCCTGGCCGTGCGGCCTCCAGTGGAGCCGCGCGGCCTCGTCCGCCGACAGGCCTTGACGCACCTCGGTGATGGCCTGCCGGAACTCCGCGTCCGTTGAAGGGATCGAGGGCACGGGCACCCCGCCCGCGCTGAGGGTCCAGCGAGGCTGCCCGCCGCCAGAGCTCGGGAGGCGCATGTCCGGCGGGCACGGGTAGCCCGCCGGGTACAACGCCCACGCCTCATTCCGGCGAAGGTGGCGGCGAATCCAGCGGGCTGGGTTTGGCGGCGAGGTGGAAGAATTGGGCGGGCGGCGAGCGGCGGGGGGCTTTTGTAGCCTGCCGGGCATTTACTGCGCGCGCGTCCCCTCGCTGCCGCCCGCCAGGCCATTACGCCAGCAGCCTTTGAACGGGCGCATGCACTGGGCGACCGCCACGCCATAAACGCCGGCAGCCTTTGACCGGCGCGGGAGCCGAGATGATGATCACGGGGGTTTCTGTTCCCGCGTTTTTTCGGCGCGTCACTGATAGAGCTGGCCCGCGCGGGCTGCCGCGCAGTTTCGCTCCCCCAAGCCGAACCCAGCGGGCTGGGTTTGGCCTGGGTGCCGCGGCGCGAAATAGCGCCGAAACGGTGCTATTTGGGCTTCTGGGGGGGCGACTGGTGCGGAAACGGCGCTATTCGCCGCTTCCGGCGCTAAAAAGGCCGCCTGGGGGGTGGGGTGGGGGGGGGGCGACTGGAGATGCCCTTATTGATGGTGTTTTCTTTGCAGGAAAAGATGATAGTATTTAGAGCAAGGTTCTTACAGAACAGTCCAGAACATAAAGAAAAATTACAACAAGGTCCAACTGGAACACAAAGACACCGACGATGAGAAAGACGTGACTATGGTGCGCCATCGCTGCTGCTCCACTCATGCCTTGGGTTGGGAGACGCCCCTCTGCAGACAGGAAGTCGTCGAACCTTAGCTCTGGAGAGCTCTACCCCGCTCCACCGACATCGTCGTCTTGCTCATCACCGCCATCTTCCTCTGCTTATTCAACACCCAGAGCCGCCGCTCCACAGACTCCCGCGAGGGAGGTCCACACGCATCAGCTCCATGGAACTGCGAGCATGGACAATGCAGGCGCACCGCTGCAGAGCTCCCAGGAGCCTCACCACCATAGTGGACGAGCGCCACCCCCAAACTCCACTGATGTGTGCTCCGCGCCGCCTGCTGGAAGCCTAACCAAACCTACACTATGTACACGCCGAGATACGGGGTTCCTCCACTCTCCCGCCGCTGGAGCGGCCGCCGGAGGGAGAAGGAACCGGCAAATAGTCCCGCCATCTTCTTGGAGATAAGTTTTTCAATTAAAATTTATTGTTGGGGATCACAACAAAGTAAATTACGAAATACAAGTGCTCAAGTTTATGAACATTTGTTGGGCTAATTTAACGGGTCCTAAGAGGTCAGATATAGTTCATGAACAATAAATAAGAAAAACAATATCTAGCTTCTTGAATGCATAGAAGTGACAAGAGCGTACAAACACATTTATCTTTGGGGCCCAAAACCCCCTCACGCCAATTACTCTACAATTTGGTTGAATAAAATGGTACACTGGAAGCGGCGTTAGGACATCACCAATGCAGAAAACACTTGCATTGACGCTTGATAGGGGAAAATCAAGTGCTTCCATAAGATCCCTAGATTCCAACACAAATCATTAGTAACTTGCAACTGCAACACAGATCTCAACCAATGCACGTTGAATTCATCTGAGTATAAATTTTGAATCCTTAAACTGAAAATATAGTCCCTATATTAAACAACATATATGTGAACAGAGCTTTTGGCTAAGCCAAACTAAGTATCTAAAATTGTTATTTTGAGATAATGAGAGAAGCTAAACTTGTATTACTTGTGGCCTCGAGGGCTAGTATTTATATGAGTACAAACTTGGAGGCCAAGGCTAGTAGAGATAGATTACAACTCAAAATAGAGGAAGGTACCGAACCCTAACCGACTATACTCTAATATCCCCCCGCAGTCTCAGCATCAGGAGGAACAATGTTGAGACTGGAACGTATGTCTGTGAATGATGCAGTCGGGAGGCCTTTGGTAAAAATATCAGCAAATTGAGCTGTTGTGGGAACATGAAGAACACGCACTTCCCCCAGAGCCACCTTCTCGCGAACGAAGTGTATGTCAATCTCAATGTGTTTTGTGCGACGATGCTGAACTGGATTGGAGGCCATATAGACGGCAGAGATATTGTCGCAGTAAACTATAGTAGCACGCTCAATGGTTATGAAGCTCGACGAGAAGCGACGCAGCCACACCGCCTCGGCCACGGCATGAGCAACCGACCTATACTCAGCCTCAGCAGAAGACCTGGAGACTGTTACCTGCCTTTTAGAACACCAAGAAACAAGATTATCACCCAAATAAACACAAAATCCGGATGTGGATCGTCGAGTATCGGGACATCCTGCCCAGTCTGCATCAGAATAAACTGTCAAGCTTGTTGGGGAAGAAGAATTAATGAGAAGACCGTGATCAAGAGTGCCTTTTAAATAGCGAAGAATTCGTTTAACATGAGCAAGATGAGGGGCCCGAGGATCATGCATAAAGAGACAAGCTTGCTGAACAGAATAAGAAATGTCAGGACGAGTAAGCGTGGCATATTGGAGAGCACCGGTAATGCTGCGATAGAAGGTGGGATCAGAAATAGGATCACCAGTGGCTGATAATTTAGCACCAGTGTCAGCAGGAGTACGAGAGGGTTGACAATCAGATATTCCAGCACGAGAAAGCAGATCTAAAAGATATTGTCGTTGAGAGAGAAAAAGAGTAGACTTAGTGCGAGAAACATTAATGCCAAGAAAATGATGAAGAGGACCAAGATCAGTCATGGAAAACTCACGGTTAAGAGAAGAAATAATATGTGTGAGAAAAGAACTAGAACTAGCTGTGAGAATTATATCATCAACATAAAGTAAAAGGTATGCAGTGTGTTCTGAAGAGCGAAAAATAAAGAGAGAAGAATCACATTTGGAAGAAATGAAACCAATTGTTTGAATAAATGTGGCAAAGCGTTGAAACCAGGCACGAGGAGCCTGTTTGAGACCATAAAGAGATTTTTGGAGTAAACAAACGAGATTAGGAGAAGAGGAATTCTCAAAACCAGAGGGTTGCTGACAATAAACAGTTTCATTAAGTGTGCCGTGAAGAAAAGCATTTTTGACGTCTAGTTGGTGAATTGGCCAAGAGGTGGAAACGGCAAGGCTAAGAACAACACGAATAGTGCTTGGTTTTACAACCGGAGAGAAAGTTTCATCAAAATCAATGCCATGTTGTTGTGAAAAACCGCGACAAACCCAACGAGCGTTGTAGCGAGCAAGAGTACCATCAGCATGAAATTTATGGCGAAACACCCATTTGCCGGAAACAACATTAACACCAGATGGTTTGGGAACCAAAGTCCATGTATTATTTTGTTCAAGAGCATCAAATTCATCACGCATGGCAGAAAATCAAAGAGGATCAAGAAGGGCGCGTTTGTAAGATGTTGGTATAGGGGAAATGGTGGTAGTGGCAGTGAGATTGAGGCGTTGAGTAGGAAGAATAAAACCGCGTTTGCCGCGGGTGCGCATAACGTGATCATTGTTGCGGGGTGGAATGGGTACGGCACGAGGTGGTAGGGGTGGTGTGTCGGGTGATTGTGTAGGTGTTTCGGTGTGTGTTTCAACGTGATTAGTGGGAGGATCGATGGGTGATAAAGAGTAGGAGGGGTTTGGTTGGTTGACTGTGGACACGGGGGAGACAGTGGGCGGCTGGTCGGTGGGTGACGGTGGCTGCGAGGTGGATGCGGTAGGAGGGATGGGTAGTGGTTCGGCTAAGGGCTGCCGCGGCAGAGAGTTGAGGGAAAAATCTGCCGCGGTAGGCTGCCGTGGATGAAAAACGGGGAGAAGGTCTGTCGCGGCAGAGATGACGGCAGCGGGAACCAGTGGACTAGGAGTTTTGGGGCTGGTTGGTGAGTTAGGTTGAGCGGAGGTTTGCGTGGCAGCATAGGGAAAAACATTTTCATCGAAGACAACGTGACGAGACACAAGAACACGACCAGAAGACGGATCAAAACAACGATAACCTTTGTGATCGTCGGAAAGACCAAGATGAATACAAGGAAGTGAGCGCGGTGCTAGTTTGTTCGGAGTGGTGGAGGCAGTGTTGGGAAAACAAAGGCAGCCAAAAACACGTAAAGAAGAGTAATCGGGATGAGAAAGAAAAAGAGATTCAAAGGGCGAATAAAGCGGGCATGTTTTCGTTGGTCGAATATTTATGAGTAGCGTAGCAGTGCGAAGAGTTTCAGCCCAAAATTTAGAGGGAAGAGAGGCTTGTAAGAGCAATGTGCGAAGAATGTCGTTAATAGAGCGAAGAGAGCGTTCAGCTTTTCCGTTTTGAGGAGAAGTGTAAGGGCAAGAAAAACGAAGAAGAATACCCTGAGAGAGAAAAAAGTTACGGTTTTGAGTGTTATCAAATTCACGACCATTATCACATTGAATGAATCGGATTGGCAAACCAAAGTGAGTAAGAACATACTGCCGAAAGTTGAGAAAAATTGTGTGCACATCAGATTTAGCTCGAAGAGGAAAAGTCCAAATATAATGAGAATAATCATCCAATAATACAAGATAATATTTATAACCAGAAACACTAGGGACTGGAGAGGTCCATAAATCACAATGAAGTAGCTCAAAAGGAAAAGTGGCATAACTAGTAGAGGTACCAAAGGGTAATCGAACGTTTTTGCCGCATTGACAGGCAGTACATAGTGAAGGATTATGAGAAGCAGTAGAACTAGGGATACAAAAATCTCGAAGCAAGGAGGACAAGGTGAATTTATTTGGGTGGCCTAGACGACGATGCCACAAATCTACTGAAGCAAGCATGGCACGTGGGGTGGATGTAGGAGCACCGTGAAGTGGATAAAGATCACCCGTGCTATTGTACCGAGCGAGAACCTCCCCCATTTTCAGATCCTTCACAGACAAACCAAAGGGGTCAAAAGCCAGAATAACTTGATTGTCAATGCAAAATTGTCGAACAGAAATAAGATTTTTGATTAAAGAGGGAACTACAAGAATATTGTTGAGAAGAAAATTGGTAGAAGGTGAAGGTATATAAGAATTGCCGGTGCAAGAAACAGGAATTGTGGAGCCATCGCCGATAGTAATGGTGGAAAACGGTGAGGGAAAACAAGCTGACAGTAAATTCATATTTGAGGACATATGCGAGGATGCACCAGAGTCGAAGATCCAATCCGCACCTTCGTTATTGAGGGTAAAATTGTTCATGGCGTTGATGAAGGCGGCTTGGTCCCATGTCGGCTGTTGTGGCTGAGCAGAGGGGCCAGGAGCGTGCATGTTGACGTGAGGAGGAGGTGGTAGCTGGTGCGGGTACGAGGCCTGCATGGTGCCGTAGGCCGGCATGGTGTAGTAGTTGGGCAGGGACCCTGGCGCACCTGGAGGTGGTGTAGGAGTGGCGGTGTAGACGTGCGCAGGTGGCCGGGGTCCGAGAAGACCGGGGGAGCCGGTGGCCGGACGGAGACCGGGATTCCAGGAGCCCGTGTAGGCAGGAGGAGCACCGTACGGGGAAGGAGCCGACCAAGGCATCGACCATGCTTGGACAAGACCAGTCCAGGGATCATGCTGGGGTGACCATGTCGGTGGAGCGGGCGACGGAGCTGTGGTCGGGGCAGGAGCGGTGCTAGCAGGACGAGGTTGAGGAGGCCGGTAGATCGGATGCTTGCCTATGTAGTTAGGGCTTGGGCGCCACCCTGGGGGCGGTTGTGGAGTCGACGTGGAGGACGGTCGGGGCAGCGTAGCGGCGGGAGCGGCAGCGTGGAAAACCTGCGGCGCCCGTTGAGCTTTGCGTGCCTGGTTCTTCTCCTCCTGCTGAAGGATCGATCGGACCTCCTTGAAGGAGGGGTAGGGCTTGAGCATGGGGATGAAGGACTGCTGCTTCTCGAACTGGTCACCGAGGCCGACGAGGAGAGCGTTGATGAGAGTGCGATCCTCAACGCGATCGCCGAGTTCGCGGAGTTCATCGCCAATGGCCTTGATCCGCTGACAGAAGACGGTGACCGGGGCATCTCCTTGAGTGATGGTGCGAAGCTCGGTGTTGAGGGCGTTGATGCGCGCGTCAGAATTGTCCTGGAACAGCTGTTGAAGAGAGGCCCAGAGGTCGGCGGCGGTGGCGTCGTCGTTGGAGACTAAATTGAAGAGCTCCGTGGAGATGCGCGTGTAGATCCACTGGATGATGGCGAGGTCATCCTTCACCCAACGAGGATCGGTGGGCTGCGGAGGGTAGGATCCATCTATGTGGTGACGAAGACCGCAGCGACCAAGGTGGATGGAGAACAGGTGGCGCCAGTGGTAGTAGTTGTGGGCGCCAAGATCCAATGAGATCGGGATGAAGGAGGAGACATAGGCAATGGTGTCGGCGAGAGAAATTGTGGAGATTTGAGGAGGTATGGCTAGGGTGGTTGTAGACGAGGTAGTAGATGGAGGGGGTGTGCCGGCAGCTCGAAACTCGGCCAAGGAGAAGGGGGACCGAGTCGGCAAGGGCGGCGGCGCCGGCGGACCTGCCATGCTAGGTGCGGAAAACCTAGGCGTCTGATACCATGTTATTTTGAGATAATG
Source organism: Alopecurus myosuroides (assembly GCA_028641055.1). NCBI lineage: Eukaryota > Viridiplantae > Streptophyta > Magnoliopsida > Poales > Poaceae > Alopecurus > Alopecurus myosuroides. The sequence goes on from JAPCYS010004089.1 coordinate 59,904, forward strand.
AGAGAAGCTAAACTTGTATTACTTGTGGCCTCGAGGGCTAGTATTTATATGAGTACAAACTTGGAGGCCAAGGCTAGTAGAGATAGATTACAACTCAAAATAGAGGAAGGTACCGAACCCTAACCGACTATACTCTAATAAAAATCACGAAAAGAAAAGGTTGTGGCTTACTTGGTTCTGTGGCATATGATATTTAGTGGGGCAAATTATATATTTTAAGAATGAATGAGTTTCTTAGTTCTTCCCTGCATATCACTTGCTCAGCAAGAATCTCGGGATAAGTTAGATTTGCCCTTTTAAACAGAGCTGAAATTGTGTGATTCACATCCTTTGTGAGAAGATGCAACCCACCTGTTTCGTGGCTGAAAGTCAGAGTACCAATATGCATTGTTCATTGGTCTTGTACTGCATAGAGAAATACCACATGACTATACGAAGGGTCTCAAAACATGTGAAGATATGTCTACACTGTTATCGATGCTTGGGTTTAGGTGTTCTTGAGTAAATCTGAATCAATGGCCCAAAAATAAGTCTATGTTCATGTTATTTGAGAATACATTAAGTGAGATTATTTAACAACCTAAAGGTATGCTCCACAGTTTGTCTAATTAACCCAGATGGATATAAGAACATCACAAGGTTCATGTATGAAAGTCAAGGAAAAATGATATAACTATTTATTGATCATGTCCTACTTCTTGGTATTTGTCTAATAATATTTTTATGAAGAACTGGACCCCCCCCCCCCCCCATCTAGATAATAAGCTTAAGGCAACTGATGACGTAAAACAGCATTAGTATTTGCTCCGCCACAAAGAGAAATACAAATGTAAAATTGAAGTATTGGTTGTGCTGCTGCGCAACATGCTTAGGCAGACGATTCTGACCTAAACCATTAGATTTCCATAGTTATACTTTGACATATATTGACAGCTTATAGATGCAAGGGAAAAACTGAATATTTTAGACAAAGTTGCTCCTAAATGTTAAGGCGTCATACATCAGAACAAAAAAAAATAGTTATTTCTAGTAGTATACAAGGAACCAAGGGTAATCTTAGTACAAGAAATATTGTTTGTGCAAAAAACAGTACAGGATAGAAAGTCTTACGTTCTACTATAACTCAACAGAAACTTTCACAAGCATTATCACCATCCTTTGGAACTTCTGAGATATATGAACAGTTACTCCTTACTCCCAGAAAGCATAGCACATTGCGGCACAATTGGGCAGAACGACATTGTTATTTACCTCCATGCAGATCACGCATTCCTCGTCTATGTGGGCATCGACAGCCTCATGCTCTCCTCCGCTTCATGTGTCCTCGTTTACACCATCGCCTTCTGTATCCGGTCGCCATGTTGCTGGCAAAAAAGCCAGTATCACAGGTCCAAACACAATACGATCCTAAGTGAAACAATCAACCAGTTAGTTGAGCTATGAACAAATGGTATGTGATTTTACAAGTTCCCTGATGCTGTTTTTCCTTTCGTGGGTGGATATGGTGGTAGTTCCGTCCACATAAACCTGCACACACAACCAACGAAAGAAGAGGTTCAGGTTGGTCAGAGTAGTTGAGAACGCAAAGGACATCATCAAATTTAAAACAAAACCACAGACAGAACCTTGTAGACGATGACCCTAAGGACATCTCCAGCGGGGCTGCTCATTTGGCCCGGACCGGCCGGATTTGAGCAGCCTGGGCCAAAACCAGGCCCCAGCGGCGCTGCTCATACGGACCGCGGTCCGTTTTTTTGTCCCCGGATGCTCAAATCTGACCCAAATTTGGGTCGGATTTGAGCAGCCCCGCGGACAACAAAAGTGTCCCGTGGACACACTCCCTGGCCCGCAAAAAAAGCCCCCTCCTCCCCCCCCCCCGCGCCGCCAGCGACCCACCTCGCCGCCGATAGGTCGCCGATTTCGCGACCACGACCGCCGTTCGGCCCCTCGCCGGCGACGTCCACCTCCCCCCACCTCCCTCCCACGCCACCGCGCCACCGCCTGCCCCGCAGGAGGCTCACCGGCCGCTCCACCTCCCCCCACCTCCACGGGCGCACACAAGCTGTTCGTCCGTGTGCCTGCCCCGACCTCGGCCCAAAAAATGGCGGATAGCGGGGACGAGTTCTTCTTCAACAACTTTATCATGTACTCGTCCTCGTCGGACTCCGATTCCGAGGACGAGAGCGACATCCTCGTTGCCACTCTCGTGGTCAATGACCACATCGCAAGGATGCGGCCGGTGTTCAGAGGATCCGTTCCCGGCCGTGCGCCGGGCTTGGACAGGGACAGAGCGGCCGGCCAGATGCAGCTGTGGAACGACTACTTCCACCCCACCAATCCGGTGTACACGGCCAAGCTATTCCGGCGTCGTTTTCGGATGAAAAGGGACTTGTTCAACCGCATTCGGCTCGGCGTCCTCGACTACAACGATTGGTTCAAGTGCAAGCCCGATGCCACCGGTAAGCTTGGCTTCACTTCTTATCAAAAATGCACCGCGGCAATTCGGATGCTTGCATACGGAGTAGTTGGTGATCTGGTTGACGAGTACTTGCGTATGAGTGAATCCATGTGCCTGGAGGCTATGTACAAGTTTTGTGAAGCTGTGGTTCAGGTGTTCGGCCCGGAGTACTTGAGGGAACCTACTGTTGCCGACACTCAGCGGCTGTTGTCGATCAACGAGAGCAGAGGGTGGCCTGGGATGCTTGGAAGCATCGATTGTATGCATTGGGAGTGGAAGAACTGCCCATTTGGTTGGCAGGGGCAGTACAAGGGCCATGTTGGTGAGTGCACGGTTATTCTCGAAGCAGTTGCTTCGCATGATCTGTGGATTTGGCACTCGTTCTTCGGCATGGCAGGTTCACACAATGATATCAACGTGCTCCAGCGCTCTCCGGTGTTTGGCAGACTTGCCGTAGGCAACTCCCCCGAGGTGAGCTATGATATCAACGGCCACCACTACACAAAGGGATACTACCTGGCAGATGGTATCTATCCCCAGTGGGCTACCTTTGTGAAGACCATCTCCAATCCTCAAGATGAGATGAGGAAGCGGTTTGCCCAAGAGCAGGAGAGTGCCCGAAAGGATGTGGAGCGTGCTTTTGGTGCGCTTCAATCTCGATGGGCTATTGTTCGCCACCCTGCTCGAACATGGAGCCCGGAGATTATGTGGTCGGTGATGACTGCTTGTGTGATCATGCACAACATGATCATAGAGGATGAGCGCGATGACAGCGTCTACGACGAGAACTGGTTGTTTCAGGGTGAGAACGTGGAGCCCCAGCCAGGAGTGGCAACATTTGCGGATTTCATCGACTTCCAGTACGAGTTGCGTGATCAGGACACCCACCTCACACTTCGGGATGATTTGGTGCAACACATCTGGAACTTCGTTGGAAACCAGTAGTTTTTTTTATTTTAACTAAGACTTATTTGTTTTCTTATTAAACGATCAAATTTGTAATAAATAACTCGTATTTTATTTAGTATTGTGTTTGTTTTTAGGCTCAAAGTATGGATGAGAAGAAAAAACTAGAAAAAAAAAATTTAATGTCCGGCCACTAAATGAGCAGCCCCGCTGGGTGCAGGGCCCAAATCCGCCCGGACACGGCCACGGACGGCTGCTCGAGATGTCCTAAGGAGACCGAGCGCGTTGGCGGCTGCAGGCGGTCCACTGACGAGGAAGAGTAAGAAGTGAGCAGTGGGGCTGTAGAACAAGCGCATCTGCAGGGAGGCCCCATCGTAGTACTTAGAGTAGGAGCAGTCCTAATCCTACGCCTTACACAACAACGAGGCGGAAATCGAGGAAAGGGGAAGATCGGATGCGGAACTCCCTGCGGCGGTGGATCTTAAGCGGAAGAGTGTGTTCGCTGCTGCTGAGTGCCGGCGGCGGTGGTGGAGTTGGACACCGGGAAGGGCCGTCGCAGAAAGGAAGGAGCAAATGTCTTCCCGACCGACGACTTGGAGGCATCACGTGCCGGAGGAAGGAGGCGGTGAACGGGGGCATGGGGCGGCGGCGCCGAGGCTGTGCAGGGCATCGGCCGAGGCATATGGACCGGTTCATTGCCCAAATTTTAGTACTGAGCGTTAATTAGCGCTAATTAACTGAGCGTGCAATTAGTACTGATTGATGACGGGAAAAAAAAATCGATGCGGGTGGAGGAATTACGGGGAGGCTTGACGAAGAGGCGACGTATCGCTTGCCCGGGCGAAGACGGAACGAATTGCATATTTTAAGTAGTAGAGAAGATACTTGTTTCTTGGTGCGACCATGCAATTTTTCAGAATTGGGATATTATTGTCACTAGTAGAAAACAGGGCATTGAGCCAAGCCCAATGGAACCGGATGTGATACAAACCGGTTCAGAAGGGTCTGTCCCTGGGCCCCACCCATGCAGCAAAATGCCCGCAAGGCCTTTAGGACCGGTTTGTAACACAAACCGGTCCTAAAGGACTTGCGGGCCATTTGCTGCAGGGAGGGGGGCCCAGGGGCAGAACCTTTAGAACCGGGTTGTATCACAAACCGGTTCTACAGGTTTTCTCATTTTTTGCAGCCACTGCGGGTCCCGCTGTCATAACCTTTAGAACCGGTTTGTAACACAAACCGGTCCTAAATCCCTCCCCTAAACCCTACATACCACCCCGAGCTCAGCTCATTTTTTCCAGCTCGAGCTCAACTCCATTTTTGCTCTCTTCTTCCTCTTGTGAGGTCTAATCCATCCCCATTTTCTCCACCATTTGTCAAGATTGTTGTTACCCATCGGTTCTACGGTTAGCATCAACGTTCCCTCTTCCGGCATTGCAGGTTTTGCTCGTTTTCTTGCTCATTTCATTTTTGTTGTGCTAGCTAGGTGTTTGATGAAATGCCTAGCTAAGCTAGAATTTGTTATTCATTTTGTTATGTATACAAATTGATGCAATTTGAGCTCAAAATTAATTATGATTTGTGCTTTTTTTAGTGTCGCGCGCCTTGTCCCCTTACTCACTACCGTCAATCGCCCCATCACCGACACAACCTTGGTGAGCCTATTGTTTTTATTTACCAAAACAAATTTTGATTTGTATGATTTACGTATTTACTTGTATATAATTTTCTAGAGCCATGGTTTTGATATCCGTCCCCGTTGGCCCTCGTCCAGTCTATGATTCGGATGTGGTATATTATCTTTTTTCACTACATATTTTCATTTCCTGATTATACGACAATTACTTACGCCGACCAACTTGACATAGATATTTTTATATAGGAGGTAGTGGAACCGGAAATGCCAGTCGACCCTATTGTTGAGAAGTTATACTTAGTTGAACAAGAAAATATTGGCTTGAAAGAAAGATTGAAAAAAACTGAAGAAAGGTTGGAAAAAACTGAAAGAGAGAAGATGACCTTGGAAAAGGTTCTTGCCGGTGTCATCGATAGTCACAAGAGCGAGATGGACGCAATGCGCCTGAAGATTAGAAAGATTAGGAAATATGCAATTAGTAAAGAGGCTTGGTATCATTATGTCGTCGGGTCAATTGTTACCTTTGTTGCGATTTTGATCGCATTTGTTGTTGTTTTTAAATGCATTAATTAGAGAGAATTTTTATGGATGGTTTCAGTGTGTATTTTTCTGAGAACTATATATGTATATATGGTCACTATACGCTAGTTTGGTATTAACGTGTGATGAACTTTTTGTATTAATTAACTAATTTAGTCATGATGATTTAGCATAATGGTTGTTGATAAATTTATATAATGCAGATGAACCGGCAATGGATGTACAGTGATCGACGTCGTCCCGAATTCCTTAATGGCATGCATAGTTTTCTCAATGTGGCTGAGAAAAACAGGCAGAATGGATTTATTTTTTGTCCATGTAAAAAATGCCAGAATAAGAGGAATTTCCCTAGCTCAAGAACCATACACACCCACCTGTTGCAAGAAGGCTTCATGCCCAGTTATTTTTGTTGGACCAAGCACGGAGAAAGAGGGGTTATAATGGAAGACAATGAAGAAGAGGAGGATAATGATGAGTATCCTATGTTCGATGAACACGGTGATACTGAAATGGGGGAAGATGAGCCTGAACTTGAGGACATTGTTGATGAGTCTGATGATGATCTTCGTCAGGTCATTCGTGAAGAACAGATAAACTGCGCAAGTGAAAACGAGAGGTTGAAGTTGGAGCGCATGTTAGAAGACCACAAAAAATTGTTGTACCCAACTTGCGAAGATGGCCAGAAAAAACTGGGCACCACCCTTGAATTGCTGCAATGGAAGGCAGAGAATGGATTATCTGACAAGGGATTTGAAAACCTGCTGAAAATAATGAAGAAGATGCTTCCAAGAAATAACGTGCTGCCCTGCAGTACATACGAAGCAAAGAAGGTTGTCTGCCCTCTAGGATTGGAAGTGCATAAGATACATGCATGCATCAATGACTGCATCCTCTACCGCGGCCAGCACGAGAATTTAAATGCCTGCCCGGTATGCGGTGCATTTCGGTATAAGATCAGGCGAGATGACCCTGGTGATGTTGAGGGCGACGATCGCCCCAGGAAGAGGGTTCCTGCCAAGGTGATGTGGCATGCTCCTATAATACCACGGTTGAAACGTTTGTTCCGAAACAAAGAGCATGCCAAGTTGTTGCGATGGCACAAAGAAGACCGTAAGGAAGACGATATGCTGAGACACCCCGCTGATGGGTCGCAGTGGAGAAACATCGACGATAAGTACGAGGACTTTGCACGTGACGCAAGAAACTTAAGGTTTGGTCTGAGTACAGATGGCCTGAATCCATTTGGGGAGCAGAGTAGCAGTCATAGCACCTGGCCCGTGACTCTATGTATCTATAACCTTCCTCCTTGGTTATGCATGAAGCGTAAGTTCATTATGATGCCAGTGCTTATCCCAGGCCCGTCGCAACCCGGCAACAACATTGATGTGTACCTGAGGCCACTGGTTGATGAACTTTTAGAGTTGTGGGCTGACGAAGGTGTACGTGTGTGGGACGAGTACAAACAAGAGGAATTTGACCTACGAGGGTTGCTGTTTGTTACCATCAATGATTGGCCCGCTCTTAGTAACATCTCAGGACAGTCAAACAAGGGATACAGCGCATGCACACACTGTTTAGGCGAGACAGAAAGTATACATATAGGCAAGAATGTGTACCCGGGGCATCGTCGATTTCTTCCAGACAGGCATCCCGTAAGAAAGAAAGGAACGCATTTCAAAGGCGAGGCAGATACACGGAGGAAGCCAACCCTCCCTAAAGGTACTGATATATATGACATGGTCAAAGATATAAAAGTAATCTTTGGAAAGGGTCCTGGCGCACAATCTGTTCCAAATGACGCCGACAACCACGTAGCCATGTGGAAGAAGAAATCTATATTCTGGGAACTACCCTATTGGAAATTCCTAGAGGTTCGCTCTGCGATCGACGTGATGCACGTGACGAAAAATATTTGCGTGAACCTGCTAAACTTATTGGGCGTGCATGGGAAGAAGTCAAGAGATACACCAAAAGCACGGCTGCACCACCAACGTATGCACGAACGAGACGACCTGATGAATCCAGAGAATTTCAAAGGTCCTGCCAGCTACGCTCTTACCAAGGAAGAGAAGGAGATCTTTTTCCAAGTCCTGAGTAGTATCAAGGTCCCGTCTGGCTACTCGTCGAACATAAAAGGAATACTAAACCTGGAAGAGAAAAAGTTCCAAAACCTTAAGTCTCATGACTGCCACGTGATCATGACCCAGTTACTTCCGATTGCATTGAGGGGGCTTCTACCAGAAAACGTGCGAGTACCCATTGTGAAGCTATGTGCATTCCTCAACGCAATTTCTCAGAAGGCAATCGATCCAGCAACTCTACCAAGTTTACAGAAGGACGTGGTCCAATGTCTTGTCAGCTTCGAGTTGGTGTTCCCACCAACCTTTTTCAATATTATGACGCACCTCATAGTTCACCTAGTCCAAGAGATTTCCGTTCTCGGTCCTGTATTCTTACACAATATGTTCCCCTTTGAGAGGTTCATGGGAGTCTTGAAGAATTATGTTAGAAACCGTGCTAGACCAGAAGGAAGCATGGTCAAGGGCTATGGAACAGAGGAGGTCATTGAGTTTTGTGTTGACTTTATTCCTGACCTGAACCCGATCGGGGTTCCTCAGTCGCGCCATGAGGGGACTGCGTGGAAAAGGCACGCTAGGAAAGAAATCAACAACATGTATGGACGAGCAATCTTTCAGTCAAGCACACTACACAGTTCTAGTTAATTCCAGCTTGGCGGCTCCATATATCCAGGAACACACGGATATTTTACGCTCGGAATATCCGGAGCAACCTGAAGATTTCATTGCTAAAGAACACGCGAAGACTTTCGGAGGTTGGTTGCAAAGACGTCTGATTAATGACAACATTGTTGAAGATGAGCTATACTTGTTGGCCAAGCAACCATCTTCGACTGTATTGACCTTTAAAGGGTACGAGATAAATGGTAACATATTTTACACGGCAGAACAAGATAAAAAGAGCACCAACCAAAACAGTGGCGTCCGGTTTGATGCAAAAGACGACAACGGGCAAAGGGTCACATACTATGGTTACATAGAGCAGATATGGGAACTTGACTACGGACCTTCCTTTAAGGTCCCTTTGTTCTGGTGCAAATGGTTCAACCTGTCAGGCGTGAAGGTAGACCCGAAGTACGGAATGACAACAGTGGATCAGAAGAATCTTGGGTACGACAATGATCAATTCGTCCTAGCCAATGATGTGGCTCAGGTTTTCTATGTGAAGGACATGTCTAGCAGACCGAGAAAAACAAAAGATAAAGAAACGAATACATCAGACGATGAGCCAAGGCGCCACATAGTTCTTTCAGGGAAAAGAAACATCGTGGGAGTCGAGGACAAGACAGACATGTCAGAAGATTACATTAAATTTGATGAAATTCCTCCCTTCAAAGTCAAAGATGATCCTAGCATTCAGTTAAATGATGAAGATGTTCCATGGTTACGGCGCAATCAGAAGAAAGGCAAGAAGAAAAATAGAAACAGATCGTCCCTTTAGTACCGGTTGGGGACACCAACCGGGACTAAATGGGTTAGGGTTTCGTTTGGACCAATCAGATAGAATCACACGGATCGTGTGTTTGTTTCAATCGCTTGTGAGTCGTTGGATCCGGGGTGTGTTTCTTTCCAGCTGTTGTGAGCCGTTCGATCAGGGCTACGGTGTGTTTCTTTCGAGCTGTTGGATGAGATGTTTCTTAACCGTTGGATCAAAACCCTAGCTCAACACTTTGTGAGCCAGAGGACCCTATATATAGCCCAGCTTCATACACCGTTCAGTTCATCTCCCAAATACAAAACATCCGGATTCGCCAGCATACGCCCCGCGGTGCATTTGGTATGCATATATGCACTCAGTAGCCACTGCGGGGTTGTATACTGGCGATACCGTTTGTTTTGTTCTACACCCTCCTTTAAGGTTTGATACATCATATACTCAGTTCATTGAGCAAATACAAAACATCCGGATTCGCCATCATACGTCCGGCCGTGCATTTGGTATGCATATATGCACCCAGTAGCCACGGTCGGGCTGTATGATGGCGATACCGTCTGTTTTGTTCCACACCCCCCTTAAGGTTTGATACATCATATACTCAGTTCATCGAGCAAATACAAAACATCCGGATTCGCCGTCATACGTCCAGCCGTGCATTTGGTATGCATATATATATGCACCCAGTAGCCACGGTTGGGCTGTATGATGGCGATACCGTTTGTTTTGTTCTACACCCCCCTTTGGAAACAGAAAGAAGAAGAAAAAGAAATGTGCGCCCCCCTATACAGGCCTTTAGGACCGGTTGCCGTTAACAACCGGTGCTAAAGACCCTTTCGCACCGGTTGCCGTTAACAACCGGTTTGCCGTTAACAACCGGTGCTAAAGACCCTTTAGCACCGGTTGTTAACCGCAACCGGTACCAAGAAAGGCAAGAGTAAGATTGTGACGACCGGTTGTCACAGAGGCAGACAGAAGAAGTCACGGTATGGCAGTCACGTATTCAACATCAACCAAGAAAGGCAAGCGTAAGATTGTGATGAAAGGTTGACAGAGGAAAATACTCGCAATATATGTATGTACTTTTTAAAAGTGAGAAACAAAGTACCAGCGGGCTAGTATACCAATCGCGCTAAATCAATCTACATGTATGGTATCTCGCTAAATCAATCTATATATATGTATCCACGATATATATGCTCGATGTATCACTTGCGCTCTCACTTCTCATTGCCTTACTCATTACCCACCCTAACTTACCACAGGCGCATAGACTACAATATGCGCCTGGGGTAACATTACCGCAGGCGCATAGACAGAATATGCGCCTGGGCTAAGAGCTATACCACAGGCGCATGGTGTGCAATGTGCGCCTGGGGTAATTGATCAGATTACATTAAATTTGATGAAATTCCTCTCTTCAAAGTCAAAGATGATCCTAGCATTCAGTTAAATGATGAAGATGTTCCATGGTTACGGCGCAATCAGAAGAAAGACAAGAAGACAAATAGAAACGGATCGTCCCTTTAGTACCGGTTGGGGACACCAACCGGGACTAAATGGGTTAGGGTTTCGTTTGGACCAATCAGATAGAATCACACGGATCGTGTGTTTGTTTGAACCGCTTGTGAGTCGTTGGATCCGGGGTGTGTTTCTTTCGAGCTGTTGTGAGCCGTTCGATCAGGGCTACGGTGTGTTTCTTTCGAGCTGTTGTGAGCCGTTGGGATGTTTCTTAACCGTTGGATCAAAACCCTAGCTCAACACTTTGTGAGCCAGAGGACCCTATATATGCACCCAGTAGCCACTGTCGCTCCTCGAGCGCTTCTTCTCCATCCCTCTGCACCGTCGCGCTTCCACCATGCCTCCGAGGAGGAACAGCACCACCGGTTTCCGCGGCGTCCGAGCACGGCAGAACGGAATGTTCAACGCAGATATCCGCTGGGGGGACGACCGCATCCCCCTCGGCACCTTTGCGACGGCGGCAGAGGCAGCCCGCGCCTGGGACGCGGCGTCCTGGCGCCTCAACCGCCCGCGGTCGCTGATGAACTTCAACGACTGCCACACAGTCTGGGAAGCGGAGGCCAGGGCGACGAAGCCACAGATCATCACTGCCGCCGACCACCTCCACCTCCGCCACCGCGCGTTTCAGGGCCTAGTCGACGCCAGGGAAGACCGCGTCGTCCGCGATTATTACCGGAACAACCCGGGGGAGGAGAGCGCCGACGAGGAGCTCTGGCAGACACGCGCGGGTCAGCGGGCGGAGCGCCGCCTCGAACGCCACCTCGCGTTAGATGCGGCTCGGGAGGTGAGGACGAGGGCGCTGCAAGAGCTTCGTCGGGCCGACCGCGCCGGCGAAGTCTGGGCCTCCGACGATCCGAGGTGGGGGCCTATCTCGGACATACCATCATGCACCTCCGATGATGACGAGGAGGTCACCGACGAGTTCGGCGACGATGATGACCCGGAGGAGGTCACCGACGAGTTCCCCGACGACGATGGCGAGGAGTAGTGTTCGTCTGTTTTCTCTTTTTAATAAAAGAATTTGTATTCCGGCGACACTGCGGCAATCGCTAAATCAATCTGTATGGTATCTCGCTAAATCAATCTATATATATGTATCCACGATATATATGCTCGATGTATCACTTGCGCTCTCACTTCTCGTTGCCTTACTCATTACCCACCCTAACTTACCACAGGCGCATAAACAGCAAAATGCGCCTAGGGTAACTTTACCGCAGGCGCACAGTAAGTAAATGCGCCTGGGATAAGAGATTTACCGCAGGCGCATTTTGTGTAAAGTGCGCCTGGGGTAAGTGATCACATATACAGAAACAGTAGTTTTTCTGTTTTGTTTTCTTGATGTGTTTTTGTTTGTCTGTTTTGAAATGTGTGTTTGACATAATATAGAAATAGTTTAGCTAGGAATTAATATAGAAATAATATCCATTACATAATAATATATACATTACATGATAATATATCCATTACATACTAATATATCCATTACATGCATATATCGAACACAAGAGGCGGTACACAAACAACATCTATGGATCCGTCGAGTAGAAGCGGAACAACTCGTAGGAGACGTATGCATCTATGGCTGCATACGTGATGTTGGTCCAGTCCAGTGGGTTCTTCTCCCACAACCAGTGATTCTTCGAGGGGAAATCAGTCTTCATGGTTCCGTAGCCCTCGTGGATGAAGGCACTTGCCATGCGAGCCATACCGGTCTTTGGCCCGTTCAAATGGATAAGACCCTGAATATCAATGTAGTGATCTTCAGGTATCACAATACCCAAGCGCATCAACTTCGGACGGTCTTGCGTGTTGTCAACGCTGCAAAAGTCATACCCCTTGTTGACAAGAAAATCAACAAGTGCCGGAGAATGCTTTGAACTACTGCAACAACAAAAATTTGATACGTGTACGTGTTAGATATATGGCAACACATGTATTCTTCACATGCAACAAACAAATCGAAGATGCAAGATTGTACGTGTGCGTTACCTTGACCATTGGAAGACCAAAACGGCCTCCTTGAACGCAATCTGGATGACTGCAACATTCCGTTTATCCGCCGTATACTCTAAATCAAGCCCGAAAAACCGGTGTTCTTCGGGAGAGGAGAAATACAGATTGGTCAAATACCCAATAGCACCGGGGAGCTCCTCGCAGTTGTTGGTGTAGAACACGTCGAGACTTTTGCCGCATGGTGTGGGCACATCATATCTCTTAGAAACTTCAGCCATGGTGCTTAGTGGAGGAAGATCAAGAGAGGAAGAAGAAGAGACAGAGGAAGAAGAGAAGAAACAGAGACTCGCGATCGGGCCGGTGCGCACTGTAGCAATAAAACCGCCGCGCGCGGGAGGCGAGCAGTTTGTATTAATACCTTTAGCACCGGTTGCTAACACAAACCGGTGCTAAAGGCCTGTAGTGGGCGCGCAGTCTGGGTGTGGCCCCAACTACAGGCCTTTAGCACCGGTTTGTGTTAGCAACCGGTGCTAAAGACCCTTTCGCACCGGTTGCTAACACAAACCGGTGCTAAAGGCCTGTAGTGGGGCGATATCTCCAGGACTTGTGAAATTTTGGCCTCATTTCTTTCGCGCGTCTTCTCCTCTACCTAGCTACGGCGAAGCCCTGCGCGGTCCGCCTCGTCGCCGTCCGTCCGCCTCGTCGCCGTCGCCGTCTGCCTCCGCGTCCTCGGTCCGCCGCGCCTCCGTCGCCGTCTGCCTCCGCGCGACCCCGCGTCCATCGCCGTCGCCGTCGATCCCCCGCGCGGCCCCGCGTCCGTCGCCTCCGCGGTCGCCGTCCGTCCGCCTCTCCGTCGCGCCGTCGCGCCGTCCGCCTCCGTCGCGCGTCCGTCTCGCCTCCGCCGCCCCGCCTCTCGCCCCTCGATCGCCGTCGCCCCGTCGCCGGCCACGTACGGTAATTAAGTTTTAATTTCTTTTTTTTTCAATTTTGTTTTAGTGTTAGAGTTTTTTTAGAGTTATTAGTTAGATTGTTTAGTGTTAGATTGTTTTTAGAGTTAGTGTTAGTGTTAGAAATTTTTAGATTTAATTAGTGTTAGATTTTTTTAGAGTTATTAGTGTTAGTGTTAGAATTTAGTGTTAGAAATTTTTAGAGTTAGTGTTAGATTTTTTTTAGTGCTTTATTTTGTTTTTACAATTTTGTTTAGTGTTAGAATTTTTCTGTTAGAATGTTGTGTTAGAAAATTTCACTAAGTTAGTGTTAGAAAATTTCAGAAAGTTAGAATAACTATATAATTTCAGTAAGTTAAAATTTTTCACTAAGTTACCATATTGTTCCTGTTTAACTTTCATCTTATTTCTGTTATATTTCTCAATTTACTATTTTTTACTAAGTTATGGAATATTTACTTAGTCCGGGCAGGTTTTTAGTTCATGTCTTTGTTGGACCCGCCGGGGGATGTCCGGGACTGGGCCCCGCCAGGCTGGCATTGGGAGCTCCTTAGTACCGGGGCACGCGGCTTGGTGAGAAATCCGGGTGACGTGGTCGACCCGGATATTCTTTGGTGGCCATCGCGTGGGCCACGCTCGGTGCGGAGAGAGCCGGCCCCTGAGGAGGTGGTACAACAGCGTATCAGGGAGGACGAGCACGTCCGTCGCTACATGTACTTGCTCGATAGGCAGTATAGGCAGTATAGCAGCAGTTGGTCGATTATTAGGAGGGTTCCTTACCACGTGAGCTATGACCCTAGGAGGGTTCCTTATCTATGGATGCGTAGCACCCGTGACTCAGCACCCCGCGGCTTAGGACCCGGTCGGAGTTAATTATTTTGAGAGATGTCACGAGACTATGTATAAGTGATATTATTCGATCGTGATGTATTAGGGTTAAAAAAATCAACCCGAGCTATGTATAACTCTTGGTGTGTCCAGAACTATTATTTCATTAATATGTCCAGAACTATTATTTTATTACTGTCCGATGAAATAATTTCGCCAAGTGCCCGATGAAAATTTCGCTAAGTGTTCTTCATTTTATAAATTTTACTAGCAGGTGTTGAGCTATGGATTCCCAAGAACCTGTACATGATCAGCACGCCGATCAGCTCGCCGGAATGGGTGAGGCGGAGAAGGAAAGATACGTGTGCCAGATGATTTTTGATAATGCAACGGCCATATATCGTGATGACGACGATGGACAGGCGTTTAGCAATCAATTTTTGAACGACTCCGGCGACGGAGATCAGAATATAGAAGATGTAGTAGATGATGACGACGACAACGTCGAGGATGAAGAAGTGCCCTCCAGAACAAACTCTGCCAATGTATATCTCAAGTCACTGTTCACGCAACAATTAATTTGTTTTGCACTTACTAACGAATCATTATTTTCCCGTTTAGGCGCCCTCCGGAACAGCTAGCGCAAGTACTGAGACAAAGTCCAAACGAGGCCCGGCCGCAAGGTTGAAAGATACCGTAAGGTTCTCGATTGATACAGTTGCTGCTGATGGCAAACCACTGCAGCCCCCAGAAACTTATCGCAAATTCGTAAATCAGTGCGGAGTTGTTGTAAGAGACCCGGTCCCGATCAACTTAATAGAATGGAATAAGCCGAAGACCGGGCCAACGTTGGAGCTAGTTATGTCGATGAAAGATTGAAAAAAATTCTTTGCGAAACGCTATGGCAAAATTTCAGCGTAGCGGAAGATAAGAAGAAGAAAGTCGAGAAGTGGGCTTTGAAGAAGATGGCCACACAATTCCAGAGGTGGAAGAAAGAACTGTGGAAGAAATATCAGAAAGAAGATCCAGTTTTCACTGGGAACCTAGTGAAGATAAGAGACGCTTGGGATGATTTTAAGGCGTACAAGAAATCGGGTGTCTTTGCATCCCGATCGGCCAAAAATTCGGAGAATGCGAAGAAGAAGAAATATCACCATATTTTGGGGTCAGGTGGCTACATGACTGCCCTGCCTAGGTGGCGAAGCTATGAAAATGCGCTTGTGAAAAGAGGTATCATTCCACAGACACATGACTGGCCCGATAGGTCCAAGTTCTGGTTGTTCGCGCATGGGGCAACGTTGGACGCTGAGACTGGGATGATTGTTGCTCAGGGACCATGGTCGGAAAAAATAACAACAGTCGTAGCAGAACTAGAGAAGGCAATAGAAGCTGTTCGAAAAGGAACTTTTGTTCCCGATAGAGAGAACGACGAGCTGACGAGGGCACTCGGGAACCCCGAAAAGTGGGACGAACACGAGGCTTTGGAGCGGATACCCCGTGGAGCCAAGGGTTTGCAGCGGACATTGCCACTTACAGAAGCCGTGATAGAAGCAAGAAAAAGACGAGTGACCGGATATCGACATTAGAAGAAAAGGTGGATTTTTCTCTTGAAGAAAGGGGGACACCCTCTACCTGACACTGAAGAGGAGGTAGAACATCGTCCTGCACCTGATCTGCAAATAGAAGACGATCATGCCGTCCCATCTCAGCATAGAAGCAGCGTGGGTTCCACGCACCTGCAGCTAGAAGACGGTCGTGCAGTCGAACCGTCGGCGCCTCACTACCCCGTGGATGATATCACGGAGAAGACAAACTGTGAGATACATATGCCAATGGGGAACATATCCTTCAGGGTGGCGTCAGGCTATGCTTTACCGAATCAACCTGGAGCAACCTACCATGGTGGTCAGATTCCAGCATCCCATGCCCGTGTCGGGTTGTCAACAATTACGCCGGGATGCCATTCAATTGAGCTCAGTATTCCTGGAGGTGAGGGCGAGAAGACACTGGGAGAAATGGAGCTTGGTATCATCTTGTGGAATAAGAAACACATCGTGTTCCCTAACTCGGCGCCAAGGCCACCGACTCCTCCAGGTACGAATGCACCATACCTCCATCCATTACTGAATGTTGCACCACATGTTATCTTATTTTTAATAGTTTTTTCACATTCGTACAGAGAATGCACGACCTCCAAGTCCACCCCCCAACGAACCTCCAAGTCCACCCCACAACGAAGATTGGCCGGAGCCCGAGGCCGAGGGTCCATCGCCCGTGCACTCCCGTGAGCCGACGGATGCGCCCACTACGGGTACGACAAAGCGGAAGCTGCAGTTCAGAAGAAACGGGACTCCTCCCAAGAAGAGACCAAGGAAATCCAAGAAAGTCAAGAGTCCCCCGAAGTTACCAGGCTTGATCACTGAGGAGGAACTAACCAATGCAGTGGCATCCAAAACCAAGGCATGGTTCGCACAGTTTCCCCAGAAGCCCCCTCCAGACGTCTGGAAGGAAACTCTGAAGGACATCCCAAAGTGGAAAATTGAGCGGACCATCGACAACTTATATTATCCTGCACCGCCGCCACCGCCGCCCCTTTCAGACTATGAACGGTATATTGAAAAGAAGCACGCCGCACAGATGAAGCAGGCGGAGCAGACGAAATGCGGGAAACAAGTTCCCCAGCTCGGACAACAAGAAGCACAGTCAGTTGGCCCGCTCAAGGTCTTATCTGACGCGGCTTCAGTGTCCTGTCCACGCATGGGCGACGTGGGTTACGCTATTGCTGATGTGGTATATAAATACAAGCCCGGGCACCCTCTGGTCGAAGATCCTACTGCTCTAACAACCCAATTACGGAGTTTACATGATTGGTACTTGGAGGCCGCAAGGCAGGAGAGAGACTGTATCATGGCTCAAATTCAGGATCAACACTACTTCGGAGATTACGGTGTCGAGCTTGGGTTCGATGATTTCTTCCAGATGTACAATCAACGTGCCCTCGACAAGTCTATCCTCAGCTGCTACTGTTTGTAAGTGATTTATTTGTGTAATTTAATTATTTAGTTAAGCTCGCGTTCGTTGCCCGTATAATTATCACTGACGACATTCTTTTTGTACGCTACTATGCAGAATGAAGATTCGTGAATGCAGACTGGCAGGAATCTGGGACTTTGGGTTCATTGACCCGTATTCGTATCATCAAACCACAGTAGAAACGTTCAACAAGACTACACCGGATGATTTGCTAAGGTTTTTGAAGCGAAAAAATACCAAAAAAGAAATACTTTGGCCCTACGCATTCAGGTGAGTGTTACTGTCTTGTAGACATTCCATTTTGCTTACCTGATGTTAAGTGTAATTGATGAGTATGCATGACTGCGTGTGTACACGTGCGCAGCGGCCACTTCATATTGTTCATCATTAGAATCGATAGAGGACAAGTTGAAGTCTGGGACTCGTTAAACTGGGGCGCTGACAGATGGAAGAGCGCGCGTCAGATGCTTCAAAAGTATATATATATCAGCCTCTTTCGTTCATCGGCCTCTTTTTCGTTCATTCCCTGATATCAAGTAAGTAATAATTAACTCTTCTATTCATTTTTCTTTTGTCGCCCAGGGTTTGGCAAATGTTCATCAAGGAAGAACCCGGTACATGGGCAGACAAGCTCAACTTTCAGATTAACACAGTAAGTAGTACTACGTACCCTGATTTAAATACCATTACCATTCTCTTGATTATTATTAATTTGACTGAATTATGTTTCTCGTATATAGAAAGTCCCGCAACAACCACAGGGAACTGATTATTGTGGATACTACGTCTGCGAGTTCATTCACAGGAGGATCAATGAGAAATCCCGTACTACCAGAACTCTAGAGGTACGTAACCGGATCTTCACAACTTTATTTATGTTGCCATTAATTATGTTTAGTTTTGTTCATAACTTAATTGTTTTCATCTACTTCTTTTCAAGATGGCACGAAAGCGGGCGCAGCTCAAACCAATCGACCGTTGCAAGGCTATTGCAGAGGAATTGGCATGATTTCTTCTCACGCAAGTCATAGCAGAAGACGGAGAATTTTTCCATCCTATGAACCAATTATAGCCAGCTCCCTTCTCTATGCAAGTATACAACTATTCAAAACGAACCTCAGATTATGTAATTATCGGTCGATTACTTCGTGTTACATGTATATATATATGTACTACTATTTGGTGCATCAACATTTAACCGCAAACAGAAACGGAAACACGTAAACGGAAACCCTGAAGATACGGAACACGCCCTAAACCCTAAACCCTAAATACGGAATTGGAAACCCTGAAAAAAAAAAAGAAAAAAAAAACTTTAGGACCGGTTGGTATTACCAACCGGTTCTAAAGGTCCTCCGCCTGCGCGCTCTCTTCGGCGCCCACGTGGAGGCCTTTAGAACCGGTTGGTGACTGACCGGTTATAAAGGGGGGGGGGGGGGGGCTTTAGTCCCGGATACGTAGCACCGGTTTTGTATCCGAGTCCAAAGGCCCTTACAAACCGGTGCTACTGGCCTGTTCTCCACCAGTGTGTGTTGTCTATATCTAGCTTGTAATGCTCTAATTGCAACGACCCATGATGCTTGTATGTGTATAACTGGGAACCTTAGATTCTCAATTGTCAAATATGGGAGGCCTTTAATGTTTAACATCATATATTATTGCATACAGAAAGTAGGTTCTAAATTGAGTGTATTGCTGTATGCCGGCAGTGTCAAGCTGCTCCTCTCCAGGGCCCAACATGGCGACCTTGACGCAGCCGTGCAGGAGCTCGTCGACATAGGCATCCAAAGGTGCATGCATGCTGTGATATAGTACAGAAATTTACATGTGTAGTTGCTCAAAATGAATTGGCAAGTAGTATTTATATATGCCGGGTCCATGCCTTAATCCTCACTTATGTTTTTAAATAATTTCTCCATGAAAGTTTATGTGTAGTGTAAATAACCCAATTTTGGTGCTTACGTGATCAATATTCACTACTTTGTTTAGAAGAACAATAGGTGGTCATTTATTTGTTGTTTTTATGTCGAGTTGAGCATCTTAAAGTGGAAGTGCACTGCCTGAACCTTCTATATATACTTTTGTTTAATCTTGAAAGTCTAAATGCATGATATGAATTATTTCCTGTTAACAACATTCACTATATTGTTATCTCGATTCCGCGATGTTAGAATTATGTTTGATTTTCTTACATGCAGCCTACAATATTCTGGCAATATCCTCATTTTAGTTATATTTGATATTTTTTAGGCTACTATAGTGAAGTGATTTCTATGCAATTGGTAGTATTGGTAGTGAACATCTTAATACTGTTTTTTTCTGTCATGATGTCATGTTCTGCTTAGTATGATGCAGGAAGGGGTGAAGGTCCGCGTCGGGGACGACGCATCCCATCCTCGTGTATGATGAAAGCCTCGGACGACGCATCCCATGCGGACGGCTTGCGATGGCTATGCGTTCGGGACGATTCAGGCTGGGCTGGCCGCGGCCTCCTGTGCCTCATGCGCAGTTGTAGGCCTATCTGACCCTCGTCTTTTACTACTTCCTTCACCACTGTCCTCGATGGTGTCGATGGTGTCGAGTTCATTGCGTCACAACCATAGCAGTAGTGGCTCTCTTCTATGCCTCCGTTGTTCAGGTCAGTTTTTTTTGGTTCCCCCCTTGTATCCTATGCGGTTTCTTTGATACCATGGCCATTGAGTCGGGGTTGTACTATGCTCCGGCCATCTAGCTTAATGACATGTGGTACTTGGCTATAGCAAAGAGAGTACTACTTCTGTTGCTTGTCCGTGATTTTTAGGATTATAAGAGGTTAATTGCTCCTGTCGCGTATATGAATGCTGCTTGCGAGGTTTATAATTTGCTACCGGTAGTCATGTTCTCCGATCTGGTGCTTAGCTTTCATCCAATTCATGCTCCTCTGTTCTTAGCCATTTTAACACTCCAATTTGCCAAGTAGTAGTTTGGTTAGGAAGCACATACTCCATCTCATTTTTGTTTGTTTGTAAATATACTGTTGAACATGATTCTGAAGAGGTATGGTGTCTATATATACTTTTTGTGTTCTCGAATACAAATATTTTTCTATGGATCTATGAATAAGTTCTCTTATATGCATGAAAGGCTCAGTTTTTCTATATGGTCCGTTGTGATGTACAGTTGTTCATGTTTCACCTCACTTGTCGTCCAAATATACATGGCATCACCTTCCCTTGCCGGCCCCCTTTGGAGGCCTCTTCCGATTCCGACCTCCACCTCCGCTTCCAATCTAACCCTGAGGACAACAACTTCACCGCCGATGACGACGACGACCAACAATTGCTAAAATTCTTGCTTGATTTTGAAACTGTTCTGTACCTGCTTTGAATAAGCAAGGATTTTGGGACTTGCTGTAACTTGATGTGCTTTTGTATTTCAGGTAAATAAGAAGATGAAGAATACTCTGTAATCGGTTCTCTTGGTACCCTTATGGGTTATGCGAAGCCTGTTGTAATATAGTTTCATAGTTGGGCATTGTAATACTCCAAACTAGAAGAGCGTAGTAGTGTTGTGATTGTTTCCTGCACATATGTAATATGCTTGACATTTTATGTTTAACTAAACTATGATAGCCGTCATTTGTGCAGCCCAAAAAATTAGAATGGCCGTGTCAAAAGTTTTAGTTGGTAGACGAGCATACTACTTCGTAATAATTCTCAGACAAAAATATTTAAATGTCCCTGCTCTTTGTTAGCACATTTTGTTTTTGTATACGATTGTTAAATTTTGCCGCCTAGTTAAGTGGTTCGCACAGATGAAGCAGTTGGGGAAAGTTGAGTTTTGAAAGATGAAATAAAGAAAATGGCCGGTCTGAAATTCATAGAGAAGCTGACTAGAAAATGCAGATGAAAATCAAGATTAAAACCAACATAGACATCTTAATGGGATGAATATTACTTTATGGGAGATTAAAAAGCATAGCCAAACGAGCTACGTGTCATGCAAGGAATCACTACTTACTAAATAATTAACCACGTGATTTCAGGAAACAAAATCGTCGAATGAAACTTATTGTGTTTTAAATTTCAAAAAAAAAGGAACATACACTAGCTGATTTTAGGAGAGAGAAATTTAGGAAACTAATCGCTAGTTCGGCTCGTGACTTGTTGAAGGATCCGTTTGTCCCGGATGACAATGGGGTGCCGCTGACCGCAATTAGTTGAATTAGCTACGCCAGGGCTGGCCAATAAATTCGGTCCGTGGAACGTAAAATGAGAAATTTAATACTGGTAAAATTAGCGGACAAAGTAAACTAGGAAGTAGAGATTTGCCAATCCCCCTTAATTAGCGGACAAAGTAAACTAGGAAGTAGAGATTTGCCAATCCCCCTTAATTAGCGGACAAAGTAAACTTGGATCCCTTTTTTGGTTTCCCGCTCCTACCTCTGCTCTTCCCTTCCTCCAAATTCAAACCCCACCCCAAAAGGTGCTGTCTATAAATATAGAGGGAGGCGGAGCTACCGCGTGGGGGGGCGCGTGCGACTTAGCCTTTGGTCTTTGTCCTGGCGGGCGGGGGCGTGGGAGCGAGCGGATCTTTGATATATGTGTTGTCGTTTTTGTGGTGCTTCTTCCTCTTGTGTTGCCGCCGGATGATTGGATTTTGTGTTGTTTTTCAGGGCCGGCGTATTTCTTTCTCTGTTTCGTTTGTTTATCCGTTTTCTGTGATGGGCGCAAAAGTCTAGGGCAAAGGAGTTTCTGTCTGGTCGATTTGACCTCCGGATTGTCGGCCGGCGGCAAGGTCTTGTCTCCAGATCGATCAAGGGTAATCCGTCCAGACCGAGATGAGTTTGTTTGGATATCTGATACTCCCTCCGTTCCATATTAGATGACTCTCGTATAGACATCTCATCTAATATGGAACGGAGGGAGTAGGTGAACGGAGGGAGTAGGTGGTAACCCCTTGTCGCGTTTCTTCCTCGTTTGTTGCGGTCGGATGGGACGATGACTGGACTTTTTACCATTGGTCTTGCGATGTTTTTCAGCGCCACCCTCCGTTCCATGGTCCGTTTTAATTCTGTGATGGGTGCAAAGTCTGGGCCAACGAATCGGTATGGTCGATTTTGATCTCTGGCTGTCTGGCCGGCCGGCATCGAGGTAATCCAAACATACATCCAAATGGATCGATCGATGATGGATTATAGCCTTTTTTGTGTGTGGTTGTACCCGGGTTTACCTTTGCGTTGTGGTCAGATTAACTATGTGTAGCCATGTGTGATGACGGAGTTGTGGTGAGATTAATTATGTGTGCCGACGGAGATACGCGCATCTTCAATAGTATGTTTCCAATCATGCGTGTGTTTTTTTTTCAGTTTCTTGGGGACAATCCAACCTGGCGAGAAATCCAACGGTACAAGCGGCCGGAGTCGTCTCCTGTGCTCGATCGTGCTATCATCATTGGAGTAGCTGTACGCGTCGAGTAGGTGGTGGCACTCCCTGGGCTGGCACCGGCAGCAAGTCCGTAGGCACGTTAATTATGCATAATATTCTCTGCTAACACGTCAAGTTTCTGACCGTGCACAAACACTACCAATCGGCACCATCGCCCGGCGACATTTTTCTTTGACTTTGACAAGAACAAAACAAACGTCCCAAAGACAACAAGAGTGACTACTAGTAACAAA
This sequence comes from Alopecurus myosuroides, assembly GCA_028641055.1. Classification (NCBI taxonomy): domain Eukaryota; kingdom Viridiplantae; phylum Streptophyta; class Magnoliopsida; order Poales; family Poaceae; genus Alopecurus; species Alopecurus myosuroides. The sequence continues at coordinate 82,898 of JAPCYS010004089.1, forward strand.
AACCCGGCTAGAGCTTGGCCGTGGTGTGATATAGCACGCGCCGGAAGTCGTTGAGAAGCGCAGGCTCCAAGGACACGAGGATCCACACGCTGCCGCCGGGGCCATCCATGAGGTAGAGGAGCCCGGCTCGCGGCTGTACTGGGCGGTGCATCACCAGTGGCTTTCCCCACCCGAAATCGGCATCGTACACCGGCATGCCTAGCCAGCTGACCACTCTCAGCTCAGTCTCGGGCATGCTGCCCGCAGGCGTTGTGGCTGGCTGCCTGGCGGCCATGTCCAGCTCCAAGTAGTCGATGGCTGAGCGCACCAGTTCGTCGTCCATCCGGTGGATGGCGCCACTGATCTGGCCAGCGACTGTGGCCAGCTGCTCCTCCGAGGCAATGTCCCGCACCTTGCCGGTGCACCGAGAGAGCATCGGGGTGGACAAACGGTGGGGAGCGGCCGCGGAGGAGGGTGCGGTCGTGGCACGGGAGCTCCGAAGCAGATGTGGCTGCGCCGTCCCGGGAGCAGAAGGCTGACCACATCCGGACGAATTGGAATGTGCTGATGCCGTCCACGACGCCGTGGTGCACGGCCACCCCTAAGGCCACCCCACCGCAGCTCAAGAAGGTCACCTGGGAGGCGCACACGACGGAAGGCGAGTCTTGTACAAGGGGAACAAAGAGTTTCCGAAGCTTCGACGATGGCTTGAAATTGCTGAAGTCGTCAACCGTAAGGTCGGAATGCGCGACGACAAAGGGCACACCCTGCTCGGCGCAGTCGACCTGCAGCCGGCCGTCGCTGTCGACGCTGAGACGGCCGGCCAAAGGGTAAAAGAGCACTAGAGCCCTGGTCAGTGCCGCCTTGAGCCTACCCACGTCGAAGAAGGTGTCGCCGGCGACGGCGGAGGAGGAGCGGTAGAAGTAGACGAGAGGGGTGTGGCCTCTGCCGGCAAACGCGAGGTCGATTGGGGAAAGCCAGAGGCTTTTCCTAGGCGTCTCCTCGGTGGGCGTCACCATGCACGACTCCACTACCTGCACCTCACACACACCCATTTTTGCTTCTACTGAGCTGAGGAAGTGTCGAAGAGACAGTGGATTGTGTAGTTTGCAAACCATTCCCTGGTTTAAGTGGCCTCTGCTCTGTACGGCCTGACTGTTTGGATTTGCCAGGAAAAAATATATGAGCAGGACTTAGTGCGATCTGCGTGCAGTCAATTATTCTGTAAGAGACGAAAACGGATACAACCACCGACATCGAGTAAGAGGTGCCCATCCCGATCCCGATCAACCACTGAATTATCAACCACCGACGGAATTGGACCATTGATTACACTGTGGAGAGTGGACACAGGGGTGCGCTGGGCGTGGCCAGTTATTGTGTACTGGGAAACAAACGGATTTCTTTTTTTTTTTTGAACTGGGAAGGGACCCGAAGGACTCTCCATTAATTAGGCGGTGGGTACAGATACACAAAAAGGACCTGAAAGTAAAAGAAAAATACAGACAAGTCCCTGAAACTAGCACACAGCACCCTACAGACAAACGCGAAAACGCGATCAGATCCTTGAACGTCGCCGCCGTGGAACTGTCTCAAAGCACGGCCATCTTCACCAGAGCCGGGGACGAAACCACTTGGCCTGATGTAGACGTTCCTAGCCACGCCAAGGCAGGAGAAGATCCTCGTAATCCGGAGGAAGAACACGCTCGAGCAGTGGTTGTCGAGCACGGCGAGGCCATCCTCATGGCCGAAGATAGCCATGGCTATGAGCCATAGATTGGAAATCGCCGCACACATCGCAGAGTCTTGATCTCTCCGCCACAGGCCACCCTTCTTCTCTCCCTCGCCACCATGGCCGGTCATGAGAATCAGAGAAGCCTGTAAGACAAAGAGGTGGAGGCGGAGGCGCTTATCGAAGGAGCTTGCTCCGTAACTCTCCTGCTTCATCTTCCACCATGGAAGCTTGCAAGAGGGCTGCAGCAGCAACCGCCCAGCGTCGCACCAGAACGCCGGATCAGAGGAGCTCCACTGCATAGCCTTATTAACCACAGAGATCACCCGAATCGAAGCCTCCGCCCGCAGCCACTCGTCCCACCAGAGAGCTGCGACAGAGGGGACGAAACTCGGGCCAACCCAGATCTGGCCATGGAGATCGGGTTTTCTACTCCCAAACACCACACAGGGGAAACGAACACACCTACTCCTACTATCTACAGGGGTGCGCCGTATTCCTCCTGTCGGATATATACCAAATAGGGGTATAGAAGATGGTAGACAAAGTGCCGGATTACCAGGGTGGCCTAAGTGGTAGTGGGCTTAGGTCCATTAGGCGGCCCAGTAATCCGACGCACAGAAGCCGGATTCTAGAAGAACCCGGATCACGGCCCATGTGATCTGGCTTGGAGGAGAAGACGGATTCCTTGCTTTCCAAGTTACAAGTTACCGTAGTCTTTTAGGTTTCCTATTCTGTAAGCCCTAATCCGGCTATTATATAAAGCCGGATGGGAGATAGATAAGAGGGAGAACGAATAACAGAGAAGCTCTACGCCAACTCGCCGAGAAGCTCATCCTCGTCGAGTAGCTTAGATCTAAACCCTCACATTGTAACCCTGTTTACGGGCTTTAGTCCCGATTAGTGAGAAGTGCAGGAGTAGGCACGTCGTACTGTCGCGACGTACCGAACCTGGGTAAATCCTGTGTTCTGTGTTCACTACGCGATCCCGTTACCCCACGTCTCTACCGTAGTCTCATGGCACCCCCGTCTATGAAAACTACTACGATGTCTCGACAGTTGGCGCCCACCGTGGGGCAAACGACGCCAGGCGTAAAATTCCGATCTGGGATATTTGGCGGAATCGGAAGATCAATCACTGTCGGAAGCTTGGAGTTCGACAACGACGTCGGGCGCTTCCTCGACAACGGATCCTACATACCGGCGCAAAACCACCTGGTAAGTGCCTGCGTGTTACCGATAGGATCTGCTAACATCTTTATCGGGCTAACTGCAGAAGCAATGGGGTTTTGCGGTGGAAGCAAATTTATCCCACCCGCCCTATACCCAGTCGAAGATGACTATGACGCCGGATTCTGCTCAGATCGCCGACAAAAAAGTGATACACACTTTATCGGCATGGTGCAATCCGAAATCGCCGAAAACACGGATGACGGAAATCCCGTGCAAGAGGCAGACAACAACGCACCCGTCATGGAGACGGAAGATCAAACACCCGTCACAGAGGCGGAAGATCCGACATCCGTCAACAAGACGATGAACTCGGAAGCAGAATCCGTGCTTGCCGCTATTGAGGCTAGGTTGGAGTCGGAAACCGGATCGGATAACTTCGACTCCGAAGACGAAGATGAGGACGCCTTCGTAAGAAAGGTTAAGTCCTTTCAAGAGGGATTCCATGAAGTTCTAATGGCGAAACCGGCTGATACCACGGACGCCGGCAGCCAGGAAAGCCCTAAAACCCCTCCGCCAGAAGAAGAGAGAGAAGACGGAGAAACTTCTCCGGTATTCCCCAATGTCAAGGAGATGACAGAAGATGAACCTGTCAAAAAACCTCCCTCTTCCAAGAAAAAGCACCGTGCTGCTAAAAAACTCCAATACAAAATCCGGAAGAAAAAATCAGCTGATCTCGCTGATGAAAACCTGGAAGTAGGAGATGTTAGCGGAACAAAGCCTGCGGAGAAGAAATCCAAAGAAATCACTGCTTCGCCAATGACGGAACAGGAAGAGCAAGAGCTATTGCAAACACCAGTGGGACCAGATGAACCCCCTGAGATGCTGGAAGCCAGGAGACAAGCTTTTCAACGGCAACAGCAACATCTACTCAGATCTCGGCAACATCTCCAACAAACCCATAATGACATCAAGGTCATGAAGGAAGAAATAGAGGAGTACGAGAGAAAGAATAGATCCGCGTTAAAACCTACTAGGTTACCCGGAATCGCAAGACCGGAAGAACTGCCGCCAAAAGAAAGGTTCCACAACCCATCTTGGCAAAAGCAGATAAACGGCAAAGATGCCAAGGGCGAACCAATATACAAGACCGCAGCAGAAAACGCGGAAGCAGCGTTCGCGATTCTTAACAACGATCTGTATTCCAACGGGGAAAAACTCCAAGGGGTGTATGCTTTCCTAGGGAAAGCATTGCAACAACAACAGCGCGCCCAAGAGCGATCAGGGAGGCTGCATGATAACTCCGCCCTATGCAAAACAGCTACTTGCGCTGCTGGAGCACCTGGACCGGAAGAACCCGGGGATTCAGACAACTCAAAAGATAAAAAAGAGGATCCGAGAAAAGACAAGAAAAACCCCGACAACCGGGATGCAGCGTCTAGGACCGGATCCCATCTCCCGAAAGATGGACATAAACCCCGTGATCGGGAAGACAAACACCGGAACGACGGCAAAATAATGCCACCTCCGAGAAACCCAGCTGAGAAAGCTGGAAGATACGATATACCTCACAGGCGTGAGAGATCCCGGACACCTCTAAGGACAAAGAAAGGCACAGGAGTAGAACTCCGCCTAATCCAAAAGGGCGTGATCACGGAAGAGATAGAAACAATCCCGGAAAAGCGCGTTCGCGCAACAATGGAAGAGAAAGGAGCAGATCCCCTTCCGTCCATTCAGCCGGAAGATATTCTGCACACATTGACAGAGCAGAAAAGGATGATCTATACTTTGGTCCTAAGTGTTTTACTGACAGGATCCGAAGAATAACGCTGCATTCTGGCTTTGCCAAGGTCGGTCCAACGTACTAGAAATACACCGGCAGCACAAACCCGGATACCTGGCTCTCGGATTACTATACAGCCGTCCAGATCAACAATGGGACAGACTTGGAAGCTGCCAAGTTTCTTCCCCTAATGTTGCTGGACGGAGCCAGAGATTGGATCAATGGATTACCATCAAGAACAGTCGACAGCTGAGATGATATGGCTAGAGTATTCACTCAGCATTTCCGGGGAACGTACAAACGCCCGAACAACATCAACCAGCTAAACCATTGCACGCAATTCGAGGATGAACCATACGTGGATTTCATCTCCAGATGGACAGCAATGAAGAATAGTTGCTCTGGAGTAACTGACGTACAAGCAATGCATGCTTTCGTCAATGGCCTAAAACCCGGACTCGTACCGTTCAGGGTTGGTTCCAAAAAGCACAAAGATCTCGGATCTATGCTTACAACCGCCAATGAGCACGCTGCAGCCGAAGACGACATCAGAGCAAGAGGAGGCAATATCGAATCACTGATACTTGCCAAGAAAACCCCTCGTTCTGACAAAAAAGGAACTCCAGAAAGAACGACGAAACCCAAAGAGGTCAACATAGTCTTTGGAGGAGAAAAGGGAAACAAGTGGAAAGGACGCAACCCAGATCCAATCAACTACACTCCAGAGGAGTGGGAAAGGATTAAGTCGGAACCTTGTGTTCACCACTCGCAGTTTGGGAAACCCACCCATACAAACGCGCAATGCCGGCTAAATAAGCACATGAAAGGAAGTGCAGGAGCCGGAAGTAAAGGGAAGGGTTCCAAAAGGAAACCCGCCAAACAAAAGCCAGAAGCTGACAAAGAAGACAGTGAATCGGACACTGACGAAAAAATCCAGGAACAACAGCGTAAGGGTGAACCCAAATTTCCGAGATTCGATGGAGAAGCAATGCTAACTTTCTTAGCAACCCCGTCAGCAAAGGTGGCCAAAAGAACACTTCGAGAAATAAACGCGGTTGTTCCGGCAACCCCGAAATTCTTTAAGTACTCCAACACACCGATAATCTGGGATCAGTCTGATCATCCCGGAAATATCCCTGAACCCGGCACACAAGCTCTTGTTGTAAGCCCTATTGTTCAAAACACTAGGCTAAAGAGTGCTGATGGATGGAGGATCCAGCATTAATATAATGTACCTGGATACACTGAAGCATCTGAAGATTTCCGAGTCTCAGCTCAACTACAGCAACATACGTTTCCATGGCATTGTCCCTGGCAGGCAAGCACGATCCCTAGGAGAAATTTCCCTAGATGTCACCTTCGGAGATAAAGATCACTTCCGGCAGGAAAAAGTATCCTTCGAAGTAGTGCCGTTCGAAAGCGTGTATCACGCAATACTCGGACGTCCAGCTTTCGCCAAATTCATGGCAAGATCTTGTTATATCTATAACAAGCTGAAGATGCCAGGACCCAAGGGAGGAGTAATCACTATAGCCGGTGATTTCAAGCTGGCAAACGAGTTGGAGAAAGAAAACGCCCTTTGCGCTCAGAGAGTCATAGCAAAGGAAGAACTGAAGGAATTAGCCAAGGAGGTATCGCCGTCAGAAATGCCGGCAGGAAAAGAAACCCGGAAGCCAACAGATAGCTTCAAGGCGTCCGAAAATACAAGACAGGTAATCCTAGATCCCAAAGATCCGACAAAATTTGTCGTTGTAGGGACTGGGATGACTGACAAATAGGAAGGCGAGCTCATCAAGTTCCTCCGTGAGAACTGGGATATTTTTGCCTGGTGTCCAGCCGACATGCCAGGTGTACCCAGGGAACTTGCTGAGCACCAACTCAAGGTTATTCCTGGATCAAAACCCGTCAAACAAGGTCTCCGTCGATTTGACGGAAGAAGACGGAAGGCTATTGGCAAGGAAATTATCCGGCTTTTAGCAGCGGACTTCATCAAGGAAGTAATGCATACGGACTGGTCCGCAAATCCGGTATTAGTACCGAAGAAAGACACTACTGCTCTTAGAATGTGTATAGATTACACAGGCTTGAACAAATTGTGTCCGAAAGATAGGTTTGCATTACCGCGAATCGATCAAATAATAGATGCCACCGCAGGCTCTTAGCTTTTGTGCTTTTTGGATGCATACTCCGGGTACCACCAAATACGCATGAAAAAGGAAGATCAAATTAAGACTTCTTTCATAACCCCATACGGGACGTATTACTACGTAACCATGCCGTTTGGCCTGAAGAACGCAGGTGCAACCTACCAGCGTTGCATGCAACGTTGTTTGCATAGTTAGATTGGAAAAAATGTCCATGTTTATGTGGACGATATTGCTGTCATAACCAAGGAAAAAGATACACTCCTTGAGGATTTGCGAGAAACTTTCGAAAACATACGCACCTACAAGATGAAGTTGAATCCATCTAAATGCGTATTCGGGGTTCCCTCAGGAAAACTTCTGGGTTTCATCGTTTCTCACAGAGGAATAGAAGTTAACCCGGAAAAGATCAAGGCAATCTTGAACATCACAAAACCTACCTGCGTCAAAGATGTCCAAAGATTGACGGGTTCCGCAGCTGCCGTTAGCAGATTTATTAGTCGGCTGGGGGCTAAAACCCTAACACTATACAAGTTGTTGAAGAAATCCGACAAAGTCAAGTGGATAGCAAAGCTTTGGAATACCTAGCAGTTATGTCTCTTCCATACTTAGTTCAATATCTATGTAAACATCTTTTGAGATCATGAAATAAAGTTGTTGGATTTCTGGTATCCATGTTTTTACAAGTTTATTATAGTAAAAGCATGTTTCCACCTTCTCTATTTCCCAATGATCTTACAAAATACTCAATGTTAACCCGAATTGTGCCTGCGTACTCGGCGTTAAGAAACTGAATGTTTTTTCAGCCTGTTAACGGCTAAAGGAAACTTGAATTGCCTGCGTGCCCAAGTTTCGGTCAAAAAATTCCTTGTTTCTCTAAGCATTATCTGATTGCGTATGTGTTGGGTTACTGGAGCTAGTTAGTAAAAATGCCTTTAGCATGATCCATGTTTCCGAGTTTAAACTGATTGGTTACACCCAGTTACTCGGCATGATGATTCATATTGCTATTTGAGCCATTTCAAACACTAAGGACAGTTAAAACATGTATGCCAGAGAACTTAGAAGATAAAGGACTAGTAACATCCGAAAAACCTTGCAAAAAATTCCGTAATTAAGACTGCAAAAGGCGGAATTTTTCATTCATACAAATAGAAGCATTACATTTTGGATTACATTGAAAGAACAGTAATGCTCCTATTGTCTACTTTTGCTATCCAGGTCCAAGGTAGCCCTTCAAGCATCTGATTCCTCCTCGCTGCTATCGTCCTCGGGGATTGGTGGGATCTCCTCTTCTGGATAATTGACGGAAATATTTACCATGGAGGCGATCTGTGTGGCGTGGCCTTTGATTTCATCAAAGATGGTATTTCGCTGAGTATCCGTGTATCCTTGAGGGACACCGGACGCCACGCGCCAAGATTTAGCACCAGGGTAGTGCATGCGCATAAGGCCGAGTGCCATGCGCGCACCACCCCGTGCAGCGGAACGCAGGATGGAATCCCTGGATTCCGCCACCTCCATGATGGCTCCCGGAAGTTTTTCAACCTCCGAGAACTCCCCAGTCCTTGCGGGAAGGAACTTGTTCACCAGCTGCATTCCAGCAGCACGGATCGAAGTCCACATCTTCCCAAAGGCCTGGATCCCTTCAAGCCGGGTACCATCTGGGGTATCTCCTATTTTTTCCGACAAAACAACCAAAAGTGTTAGGTGAAAAACAAAGAAGAAAAACAAGATTTGGAAAAATAAAAAAGGTAACAGAAAATTACCGATAAGTTTGTCGATCTCGGAGATTTCCTCCAGGCGAAGATTCAGAGCATTTTCTAAATCCTGAATGGTGGATTTATCCTTCTCCGCCTGCTCAGAAGCCTTGGAGTTGGCAACTCCAAGGGCCAAGTTGCTGGCCTCCAGATCCTTTTGAGCCTTCACAAGATGCTTGTGAAGCTCCAAATTCTCTTTTCGGAGATTCTCGGTATTGCCGGCATCTTCAGCTATCTGCTTGGCCTTAGCCAAAGCAGCTGGAAAGCAAAGAAAATTCCGAGTTTAGAAAATTTCCGGAATAAGTTCTTAGACAAAAAATTGAATCGCAAACTTCAGAGGAAAAATGTTTACCTGCTGTTTCCGACAAAGCGAGCTGAGACGATGCCAGTTCCGTCTCTCTCTCCTCAAGAATAGAAAGAAGATTTCTAACCTCTTTATTCTTGATGGAGAGTTTGTTGAAAACTTCCATGTTAATGGCTTCGGCGGTTTGCTGGAACATAGCAAGGAAAAGAATGGTTACAAAAAGCATCAAAGCAAAAAAGGCATGCAGTTTTGTTTAATGCTTGGGGGCTAGAGTTACATACCTGGCTCATTCGTTGCAAACCCGCCAAGTTTTCTTTGAAATCTTTTGCGTATTCCGCAAAAAGGGTTCCGGCCGCGCTTAGACCGTCATTGATAATCTTGAAGTCCTTGTCAAAGGTGGTAATTTCTTCGTCGAAAGTCCGAGGAAATTTTCCCACCTCTGGAGCCGCCCTTTCCCTCGTGTCCGTGTCCGACACAACAGGCTGGCTGGGCTCCAACGGCTTGGTCGTGGGGGCTGCAGCGTGCTCTTCCGCCATCGTGGACGGTGTGTCCGGGGCGACGGCGGGAGAAGGTTGACCGCCTCGGCTGGAAACAACTTTGTGTTTCTTGAGCTTCTTCGGCTTTAGGTTGGAGGGAGGCAGGCTAAAAATAAAAAACCCGGTAAAGTTAAAGCACGGAAGATGGATGAAAAGTTCCCATGAAAGAAAAAGAACCCAGAAGAAAGAACCTGGAAGTGGCGATGGGGATTCCGTCAAGGTCGATAACTTCCTCAGAGGAAGAAATCTTCTTGCGCTTGCGTCCACCTGTAGCAGCGGTGCGCAGCGCGTCCAGCTCAGCCTCGGAGGCGAACTCCGAGTCTGGAAGATCCGCGAACTGTCGGAAAAACAAATCGGAATCAGAAGCTAGAAAATCCGAGAAAGAATGCTAAAACTATACCCAAATGACTGAAAAATTACCTTGGGAACCGGATTGTCGGCCGTATACATTGGCCGACTCGCTTCGTATTGGTCGCGTGATGCGACCAACTGGTTGATGCGCCATCGAAGCTCCTTTGCGGGCCAATCTTTGGTGGTTGTCCGCATTGGATCCTTGACCCCCGTGTATTCGCACAGGAGACGACCACCGTGGTTGGCCAATGGCTGAATTCGTCTATTCAGCCAGCATAAGACCGTGTCCATGCCGGTCAAAGGTGGAGTGGAGGAGGTGAGCTTGGCGATGCGCCGCTTGATCCTTAGAAGATCAGGCGGCAGAACCTGGACGGCTTCCGTTCCCCAATTATCTTGGGGAATGGCAGCAGTGTTGGAGAAAGGTGGAACCCCGATGGCCTTTTTTGGAAAAGGCACACCGGGATGATAGAAGAAAGAACCCGTCCAAAATTTGACGGATTCTGATGTCTTGATCTTGGGGAACCAATCTTCCCTAAACCTCCGAAGAGTAAAGGAGATGGTCCCGCAAGTCGGGAGTGCGCCCTCCGAGGAGTTCCGCTTAACCCCGAAACAATACATCCAGAAATCTAACCTAGGCTCTAAACCTAAGTAACCCTCGAATAGGGCCTGGAACCCGGCCATATAAAGAATGGAGTTGGGTGCAGGTGGGGTTGGATGTTGTAGTGGGAAAGGACTTGGAGGAAAAAAGCGGAAGGGGGGAGCCCCATACCTCTCAGGAGGTGGGAAGAAAGAAGAACCCTTTCGCTGTCACTCGGCGTTGGCTCGTTCTCGTCTTCAGGGAGCCGCCATTTCCCTTGGAGGATCAGGCCCTCTTTTTCCATGTTTGGAAGAAGAGCCGGGGGAATGCTGCAGGCAATCCAGTTGCCTGCAGATTCCGCCTCTTCATCCGCTCCGGTGGCGGAGGCGGTGGCTGCTTCCGCGGCGGCGAGCTCGTCACCGACGAGCTGGATCTTTTCCTCCGCCGTTTCAGGAGCAAACGGAGGGGAAGCGGCGGAGCTCGCGCCCGCAACGTCCGCGGCGGCGGAAAGGTTTTCTCCGCCCGCCGCGGAGGCCGCGGTTTTCTCCGGCTCGTCGCCGGCGTGCTTGGGTGACCCAAGTTGTGGATCTAGGTCGCCGATGAGGTCGTCGATGGCGGCGCGAGTGGGCGAGGACGGTGAGGTTGCCATTTCCTGGCGGCGCGATTCGTTTCCGGTGTGCTTGGAGGCGAGGAGCGCTCGGGGCAGTGCTTCGCTTGAGAGCTCGTGCGCGTCAATGGCGAGTGCGGTGAGAGTGCGGAAGGTTTTCGTTGAGGACGAGGATGGCTATTTATAGCTAAAAATCCGTCAAGATACGTGCCAACGGCTATTTTGACCGTTGGATGTTTGCCGCGTGTCACTCGCCGGAAAATCCGGGAAATGAAACGACAGGGTAATGATGGTTATCTCCTCGTTTCCCGCGAGAATCTGTCAGAGATATGTTTCTGGGTTTTCCGAGTAAAACCCAAACGTCACTTACGTCAGCATGGTTAAGTGCGCTGACGTAAGAAGTTTCTTCCGCGAAGGATCGTGAGAGAAAAGCCGGATTTTCAGGATTTCGAGTTTCATGTTACCATCTTTTTCAAAAGAAGAATAAGAAGAATCAAGACTGCTGAATCAATATTTCTCGGACAAAATATATTTGACGAAAGACGGAGAATCAGAGTTTCGGTCCTTCTTGGGGGCTACTGTCGGATATATACCAAATAGGGGTATAGAAGATGGTAGACAAAGTGCCGGATTACCAGGGTGGCCTAAGTGGTAGTGGGCTTAGGTCCATTAGGCGGCCCAGTAATCCGACGCACAGAAGCCGGATTCTAGAAGAACCCGGATCACGGCCCATGTGATCTGGCTTGGAGGAGAAGACGGATTCCTTGCTTTCCAAGTTACAAGTTACCGTAGTCTTTTAGGTTTCCTATTCTGTAAGCCCTAATCCGGCTATTATATAAAGCCGGATGGGAGATATATAAGAGGGAGAACGAATAACAGAGAAGCTCTACGCCAACTCGCCGAGAAGCTCATCCTCGTCGAGTAGCTTAGATCTAAACCCTCACATTGTAACCCTGTTTACGGGCTTTAGTCCCGATTAGTGAGAAGTGCAGGAGTAGGCACGTCGTACTGTCGCGACGTACCGAACCTGGGTAAATCCTGTGTTCTGTGTTCACTACGCGATCCCGTTATCCCACGTCTCTACCGTAGTCTCATGGCACCCCCGTCTATGAAAACTACTACGATGTCTCGACACCTCCTCCATCTCTACTCCGAGCAGCGTCGCCGTTGGAGCATGTCCGGAGTCGGGCCGGGCCACCGGAGTCACATACGACTCTCAACAGGGGTGGAGAACGGGGGTGGGGAGGGGGAGGGGAAAGAATTCCTCCCAACAAACGGATTTCCAGTAAAAATAATTATTGTGTATTGGGCGCAATCACTAGTACTCCTACTTATAACTGAATTTCCTTCTAGCATGCACTAGGGAATAACTGAATTTGATCTATTTCATTCTTGAACACGCCTACTTATAACTGAACTACTTTCCTACAGCCCTAATCTGCGAAACTAACTTTCCAAATTTTCCTTATATCTTTAACACTAAGTGTACATTATGTATTTATATGGGCAGATGTGTTTGCTATTTCCGTTGGTTTCTACCTCTGCAGACTAGAAGTTGGAACGGTGAGCATTTCAACAACGCATGACAGATAGAATACTAAACAAACTAATAAAAAAATTGGAAGCTTTTTCTTTACAGGAGTAACTGAAATCATTTCCATAATTTATGGTTGATAATTCAGCTATCACAACGAGTCAATATACCTTATCACAATCCAAAACTCTGCACACGTGGTGCTTTCCCATGGCAAATTCACGAGAAATATTACAAGGAGTCTGAGATCGCTATGCCACAACAAAGCCCATGGCAGCTTACATTTGGGTTTCGAAATAATTTGTTATCTAGTAGTAGTACACAAGAAGTGGCTCATCGCTTTTTGTTGCGTCAACGGTGTGTTTTAGAAATTGCTGCTCACAAAAAGAATTACTCGCTTTGATAGCATGCCCATGTTGTTAGGATTTGTCCTTATCATTGTAAACCGGATACACTCAACTGAGGTGGTTCGCCTAGATAGTTATCCCCCTGATCTCTCTCTGTATTCGGTTAGGCTTATGCCTCTATATATTAACACGCAATCGATGCGAGGCCAAGCATCGTTTCCTGCCTATACCGATTGATATGGTATCAGAGCCAAAACCTCTTCCTTGACATCAAACCCTAGAACACTAATACCGAAACAACCAGTACCCAAAAAACCAATCTACCGAACACCCAAAATCTAAAGAACCCATCATGATCACCACGACCATGGCATCATCATCCACCTCAAGTGCTCCACAACCCCTCGGCACTCCCCCTGCAGAGAAGCTCAAGAGAACGAACTACCTGCTATGGAAGGCCCAGGTCATGCCGACCCTGCGCGGTGTGCGGGCGCTCGGCCTGCTGGAAGGAAAGGAGCCGGCGCCACCGGAGTTCATCACCAAGAAGAAGGATGACAAGGACACCATTGTCCCTAACCCGGCCTACGACATCTGGCTCCTACGAGACCAGCAAGTCTTTAGCTACCTGCTCAACTCTCTGTCGGTGAGGATTCTGGCCCAAACTGTTGGGTTAGATCACGCGTCAGAGGTCTAGGAGCTGATCACCTCGATCTTCTCCTCGCGCTCCAAGGCCAACGCCGCACATCTTCGTGGCGAGCTTGCAAACACCAAGAAGGAGAACCTGTCCGCCGATGAGTACATCGGCAAGATGAGAGGATTCGCCACCGAGCTGGTGGCAGCAGGCCGCACCATCGACGAAGACGAACTGGTGGAAATCATCCTCAATGGGCTCGATGACGAGTACACCTCCCTGGTGTCCTCGGTTAATGTCATGGCCAGCTGCTCCGTTAGCGAGATTAACGCCATGATATCGGCCTATGACATGCGGCAATCACGTCTGTCTGGCGGCGGCTAGAAGGGATTCGACAGCTCCGTTAACGTCGCGCGCCGAGATCGCCGCGACACCTACAACAACTACTACTACAGAAGCAACAGCTGTGTCCGTGACGGTCGCGACTATGAGGAGTACCGTGGTCGCGGTCAGGATCGTGGAGAGGATGGCGCCTGGGCCAACATAATACCCATGGCCGACGCCCGACGTATGATTTTGGTCACACCAAGAGGATTCAGGAATTCATGGATGGTTACGTAACATACACAAGTGACCAAGATATATATCCACCCTCGATGGGTCACAGCCCAACACATACCTACGGCCCAAGGCCCACGACATTCGACAACACATGAAACACACTTGAGTTATGTGACACAGTTTAGACTCACAGCAGCACTGCGGTGTTAGAGCATCTCCATCTGCATCCATTAAATTTATGATGGACACTCTTTGATTGTGACTTTTTTAATCGCCAAACATGTGTCCGCTGCATTGGAGGTGTCGCCCGCAGTGTAACACCCGGGGATTTCCCCCAATTAGATTTGGTTGTTTTTCTTTTCGCATTGCATTGCTTCATATGCATTGCACTTTGTTTTCAAAAATCATTTAAAAATTCAAACCAATTTAAAAATTCACCCAAAATTCAATCAAAATCAAATTAGCAAATATTTTAAAGATTTCAAAAACAAAAGATTGTGCAACTGGGCATTTTAAATGCTGATTGCATAGAAATTGTTTTCATAATTTTTGGAGTTTCAAAACCCCCTCAAATTCTTCCTCATCTCTCTTTCTTTTACAAAAAAGGGGAAAAGAATAAAAATAAAACAAACCTCTCGGGCTGGGGAGGCAGGCCAAGGCCCACCTACAACCCAGCCCATCTCCTCTCCACCCAGCCCAGACCGGCCTTTCCCTTTTTCTCTCCTCTCCGTAGAAGCACACGAGGAGGATCCCCTCGGTTGCTATCGCTTTCCAGCCGGAAAGCAGAGGCAGAGCACGAGCATCGCACCCACCCTCTCCCACCTGCTCCCCTCTCCTCCCCCCTTATAGCTGCCCCTTTTGCCCCTCCAAACCCCAGTCCCCTCTCCTCCTTTCTCCTTCCCCGCCGCCATCTTCTTCTCTTTCTCTTCCTCCCCGATTCTTCCTCTCTGTATTTCTTCCTTCTGTACTTTCTGAATTTCTCTTCCAACAGCAGCAAAAGCCGACCGTTCCTTGCCTTGGCGCCGTCGCCATGGCCACCGGGGGGCCATGCTAACCTGGGGAATGGGTTCCCCAGGCCTCCCTCTCCGTTTTCGCTGAAGGCCCCGGGGCCGGAGCCGCGCCAGGGAGGCCGTGCGCTCCCGGAGTCCGCCGTAGGCAGCCACTGTCCGGGCGCCGTTCGCCGTCTTCGTCAAGTACCGGGCGATCCCCGGGCCTGCCCTCGTCTTCAACCCCGTGGTGAGCACCCTTCCCTGCCTAGCCCCCCTTATCCCCGTGCTCCTCGCGTATCCGTCCTCGCACGGCGCGGCCGCGCCCTTGTTTGCCTTGTCATTTTCCTGTTGGCCGTGGCCGCAACTGAAGACACGATCTTCAATTCGTCAGTCTGAAGAAACGCCGAAGGAACACCTCAAAGGGTATATGCCCATACCTAGATCACAACCACGAGCTCAGCCCAGTGGCAAGCCACCTCTGCACGCCCCAGCAGGTCGCGGGATCGAACCCTGCCCCGGCCGAAAAGGCCACATTTTGGCCATTTCTCCACCCCGCCGTGGGACCCACCTGTCATCGACTGCGGATGCCACGCAGCTCTTCACCCGCGCCTCGTCATCGCCGTGTGCCAGCTGACCCCACTGTCAGCCACACGGGCTGGGGTGCTGGGAGTGGATCTGGACTCCCAGATCCAGATCTGGAGTATTCTCGCGACCAGGTCCCTGTAGTTTTCTTCTGGGTCCCTAAAAATTGCAGAGAAGTCCCTGTCTTTTGCACTTTAGTCCCTACAACTTCAAACACCCATAAAAGCTGCAAACAAACTCCAAATTTAAATTGTAAAATATGATTTCCATGTAAAATTGAATAATCTTTCCAAATATCACCTTTGTTTCCTGTTTTGGACAAATGAAATTCATGTCATTTTCTATACTTGAATTAATTCATTTAAAATTGCCTCAACCATAACTTGTTCATTTAAAATCCCAAATTGGACAATTAAAATATGTTTGCATATCAGAAAATTGCCATTAACCTGTTCATGCCATTCATACAACTGTTTGCATCTTGCATGTTGCATGTTAGTTTGTGTTATGCATGCTCACCTAATATTTAAACATGGAATGTGTTGGGGCAATTAATTCCAATTATGCCCTATTTCATTTAATATTGAATACCTCACTTCTTCCTTGTTTACACCTGTTAATCAACATTTAACACTGCGGGTTAGATAAACAACTTGAACCAATAATTACTTGTTCGGATTCCGGTTCTGATTAAATTGTCTAATTTGCATCTGGTGTTGCATCTTGCCATGTCATGCATATAAATTAGGATCATGCTGGATCTTTTACCGTAGTAGTAATTGTTGTATCCGGTGTTTGTTCTAGTTCATTTCTTCTTCGCGGATAGGACGTTGAGATGATGTGAGCACCGACAAGTCCTGCGGATGTACCTCTACTTGCTGGATTCCAGGCAAGTATACTCACTTGCTACCTATGTTGCCTTTCCTCACTTGTTACCGATTCTTCCCGTTGTCTTTATTCTAGCCTTATGATTCGATGCTTGTGTCTCGATCCTATCATATGTTTACCTTGCAGCCATGATATAGCCTTTCCTTCCACTTCCTATTAACTGTTGTTTGTTTACCTTGTTGGCCCTCGTGTCGTAGTTGCATGCTTAGTGTTGTTTGCGCTCAAGTCTTGTTGTCCGTCTTATCACCTGTTTAGTTTGATAGTTGGGTTTCAATTCAATCAACAACATGTTAATGCTTGGGGTAATAATAATTTGATGATAAGGCACCGGCAGGAGGCCCGGCGTGGTTTTGAGGCCTGCTAGTGTCGAACTTAATTAGGAAAAGGGTCTTGTCCTCCGATCCATGATGAGCGCGCTAACCGCATGTGGGAAGCATGTATGGGCGCCCCCCGCAACTTTGATTCGATTCGCATCTCATCCAAATCGCCACACTTCTTCGTGGGGCTTTCTTCGTGGGGCTTGATTAGTCGTGCGCTCAATTGCACGTGGTTCTTTGGGCTTGATGCGAAGAAGAGTTGGGTTGTGTTGAGTGCCTCGCTTGGTGGAAGTGCATTTCCATCTGGCGGGTCATTCTTACGTGTACGGCCAAATTGGTGCATCCCTGCAGGGTTAATCTTCTCGAGAAGCCGTGTTGTCCGCGGTTATGGATGACTTGGTGAAAGTGCTGGCTAACAAGTACTCAGACAACTTACACTTAACGATGATAACTTGACTAGTAATATAGATTACCTCCACCATAAAAATGAATGTCACCTTAATCAACAGTGTGAGTTTCCTTGGGTTGCTTCCTTAGTAGGGGGTGACACTGGATGGGTATTGTTTGGTGAGTAGTTATAGTTGGTTTTGTCGCGCTATCTTATCCCTTTCTTTTAGCCGGATGTTGTAGCGCGTCTCTGTAGTTAGTTAGTGCAGCCCGCTGCCGCTTCGTTGCAATAATCCCTTCCTTCCGTTGTACCCAAAGTATTTGTATCTTGTGATGATTGGTTACGCTGGTATCTTGTGAGTATGGTTTATCCACTTGCCAATACTTAATAGTACTGACCCACGACTCCGCTCGTGGCTGCATATTCCACATTGCAGTCAACAGGTTTGAAGTCTGACGACGTTAGCTTCGGAATCCCTCCGGCTTGGCATGGGCAGGGATTGGACACCTTTGGTTATCTTCAGGACTCTTAGTCCAATTTGTATCTTGTCCGTAGTCGGACGCTATGTTGTTTCTTCCGCTGTCATTTGGATCTTTGTATTGTATCGGTTGTATTCTTGACTCGTTTGAGTCGGCTTGTATATATCTCTTCTGTTGTTGTGGAATATTCATGAATTGTTGTAATGTTATGTAACACCCGGGGGATTTCCCCCAACTAGATTTGGTTGTTTTTCTTTTTGCATAGCATCATGCATCCTATGCATTGCACCTTGTTTTCAAAACAACTTAAAAAGTTCAAACCAATTTAAACTCTCAAACATGTCCAAAGTTTCCAATTAAAAATTGCAAACTAAACAACTCAATTTGGTTTCAATAGTTTTGAATTTGAATCAATTAAATTGCTTGTTAATAAAATCCCCTTTTATTAACACCCTAATGGTAAATTCAAGTTCAAATTCAAATCAATGTCACAATTTGAAATTTTCAAAAACTAAATAGCATGCACTTGGGCATATGAAGTGGTTAATCCATTAAAGTTGAGTTCATGTTTTTAACCCATCAAAATCCCTTTCTTTTCTTACATTTTCTATCTCAAAAAAAAAGAAAAAAAAAGAAAAACAAATAAAATCACAACAGGGGGAGGCAGGCTGGCCCAAGTGGACCAGGCCCACCTACTACCCCATTTGCACCCAGCCCACCAGGAGGCCACCCTCCTTGTCGTCTTCCTCACGAAGGTCGTACAGAACGTGACCATGGCCTCCTCCTGGTCCCCCCTCTCCCACTCCTTATCTACCCCTCCCTCCGGATTCCCAGAAACCCTAGCCCTCCTCCCTTATCCTTCCTCTCCCTCCTCCAGCCGTCGCCTTCCTCTTCCTCCTCTGTCCCCAAACCCTCTCTGAATTTTCTGACGGTGGAGAGCACCTCCATGGCCGGCACTTGGAGCTCATGGTGCCGCCGTCTTGCTCCCCGCCGTGCCATCTTGAGCACGGGAATGGAAAGGGGGCAGTGACCCGGTCGCCCTCGTCTCCTCGATGAGTCTTGGGAGGCGCCATGGTCCTCGCGGCATCGACGCCAGTACCTTGTCGCGCGGGCGTTTTTTTTCGTCGTCTGCCGGTCGCCTCCTCCGTCATCGCGTCAACGACCACGCCAGGAAGCCCTTGGTGAGCGCCTCGCCCTTGGGCCCTTCCCTCTCCTCTCCCCTTGCTCTGTGCTTCCCCGCCTTCGCGCGGCCATCGTCGAATTCCCAGTCGAGATCGCTGCCGATCTCTGTCTCCGTCGCATGGCACCACCTGAAAGTCTGAAGCTTTGGTTTCAGGTTCAGTTAACGTTTCGATGTTGTTTCATCTAGAGCTAGTCTCAGATCCTATCACGAATCCGAGCAACAGCCCAGTGGCTGCGCGCCCTGTCCCGCACCCTAGAGCCCCGAGTTCGAATCCCACCCGTGGCAAAGCCACCCCTTTTTTCTCCATTTTCTTTTATTCTCGAAAATCCAGAAAGACATAACTAAATCTTTATTTGTAAAATCAATAACAAATTGAAAAATGCTCCAATTTCAATGATTCAAATTTCTATGGATTCAGCATCTTGTGCTCCTTCTGTTAGTAACAAAGTTGCAACATGTCTCTGTAATAAATTATGCACTAAATAATTATATACAGAAATGGCTATAAAAAATTTGAAACTTTGGAAATTCATAACTTGAGTTCTGTTCACCCAAATTGAGCAAACTTGGGCTCTAAAATTTTGTCTTAACAAACTCTACACAGGGGTATTTTATTTGGTCACAATTGAATTAAATTTGAACATGTTTACTTCTGTTTACTAAAAGGGGCAGAATAAAAATGCTTATGGAAAAATGCATAATAAATTCAATAATGATCCAAAAATTATGTTTAATAGCTCAAAATGTTCATTGAAACATTGTATACATGTTTTCAACCTTTTCAATACAATTTGTTTACTGTTTTTCCTAATTAAAAGTGGTGCAATAATTCAATGCTTTAATTACACCTTTTAAATTGCAAAATTCATAACTTGGGCAATTCAAATCCAATTCCAACATGTAAAATATGTTTTCCATCCCATTTTTCATGAACTTTGCAAATATAAACTTTGTTATCTGTTTTAAATAAGTTAATTTGCTGAAAACAACTAATTGTTTATTTAATGCATTTAAAATTGCTAATTTGATAACTTGCTCATTTTAAATCCAAATTCAACAAATAATGTATTCCATCTAAAATTGTGTGTTCTTTCCAAATATAAATTTTGTTATCTGTTTTGAACATTTAAAATTGGTGAAAACAACAAATGTTTGTTTAAATCATTTAAAATGCCAAAGTTCATAACTTAATAAATAAAATTCCAAACTTGGTAAACAACACATCAAACTGAAACTATTGTTGTTTTCTTATTGTTTTCATCATCCATGCATCATTCTAATCAACTTTCACATGATGGTTATTTGTAGATCATTTAATTCAACATCAATTCATGGGCTTTTCCATATGCAATCCAAATTGCATATGGGCCCATTTAAATATGTTTCACCATGTCAGCTGGTTTACTTTGATGCATCAATTAATTGTCATGCATATAAAATAGGATCATGCTGGATCTTTAGCCGTAGTAGTAATTGTTGCATCCGGTGTTTGTTCTAGTTCGTTGTTTCTTCACGGATAGGACGTTGAGATGATGTGAGCAACGACAAGTTCTGCGGATGTACCTCTACTTGCTGGATCTCAGGCAAGTATACTCACTTGCTACCTATGGCTGCCTTTCATCACTTGTTACCGATTCTTCCCGTTGCCTTTATTCTAGCCTTATGATTCGATGCTTGTGTCTCGATCCTATCATATGTTTACCTTGCCACCATGATATAGCCCCCCTTCCACTACCTATTAACTGTTGTTTGTTTACCTTGTTGGCCCTCGTGTCGTAGTTGCATGCTTAGTGTTGTTTGCGCTCAAGTCTTGTTGTCCTTTTTCATATCACCTGTTTAGTTGATAGTTGGGTTTCAAGTTAATCAACAACATGTTAATGTTTTGGGTAATAATAATTTGATGATAAGGCACCGGCAGGAGGCCCGACGTGGTTTTGAGGCCTGCTAGTGTCGACCTTAATTAGGAAAAGGGTCTTGTCCTCCGATCCATGATGAGCGCACTAACCGCATGTGGGAAGCGAGTATGGGCGCCCCCCGCAATTCTGATTCGATTCGCATCTCGTCCAAATCGCCACACTTAGTTCGGGCTTTACATTTGATGCATGCATATGCAGGTGCGAGCCCTTGGCGCCAGGGTGGAACTTTTGTAGTCGGCATTTAGGGCGGCGTGGTCTTCCAGTGCTATGAGGGTCCCCCTTTTCTTCGTGGGGGCTCGATTAGCCGCGCACGCACAACACGTGGTTCTTTGGGCTTGATGCGAAGAAGAGTTGGGTTGTGTTGAGTGCCTCGCTTGGTGGAAGGGCCTTTCCATCTGGCGGGTCATTCTTACGTGTACGGCCAAATTGGTGCATCCCTGCAGGGTTAAATCTTCTCGAGAAGCCGTGTTGTCCGCGGTTATGGATGACTTGGTGAAAGTGCTCGCTAACAAGTACTCAGACAACTTACACTTAACGATGATAACTTGACTAGTAATATAGATTACCTCCACCATAAAAATGAATGTCACCTTAATTAACCGTGTGAGTTTCCTTGGGTTGCTTCCTTAGTAGGGGGTAACATTGGATGGGTATTGTTTGGTGAGTAGTTGTAGTTGCTTCTGATACGCTCCCTTATCCCTTTCTTTTAGCCGGATGTTGTAGCGCGTCTCTGTAGTTAGTTAGTGCAGCCCGCTGCCGCTTCGTTGCAATAATCCCTTCATTTCCGTTGTACCCAAAGTATTTGTATCTTGTGATGATTGGTTACGCTGGTATCCTGTGAGTATGGTTTATCCACTTGCCAGTACCTAATAGTACTGACCCACGAATCCATTTCGTGGCTGCATATTCCACATTGCAGTCAACAGGTTTGAAGTCTGATGACGTTAGCTTGGGAATCCCTCCGGCTTGGCCTGGGCAGGGATTGGACGCCATCGGTTATCTTCAGGACTCTTAGTCCAATTTGTATCTTGTCCGTAGTCGGACACTATGTTGTTTCTTCCGCTGTTATTTGGATCTTTGTATTGTATCAGTTGTATCCTGACTCGTTTGAGTCGTCTTGTATATATCTCTTCTGTTGTTGTTGTGGATTATTCGTGAACTGTTGTAATGTTATCACAAGTGGCAACCTGGAATCGGTTATTATGCGGATTTGGGTGGAAATGCCGAAATCTGCGTAGTGCCCGATCTCGGGGCGTCACAAATGGTATCAGAGCATGGTTTCCGATTCCCAAAGTTGTTTCGATATGAATGGTTATCGAAGCAACGAGTCCGCAAAGCCTGTAGGATAACCTCGCTAACGGTCGTGTTTCTAGAGTGTCAAAAACTATTTGTGCAAAACCTGTTTTGGAAACATCTCAATAGGATTCTTGTTTTCTCCTTATCTCTATTCTATTTCTCCTCCTACCTTATTTGTTTTGGAGTCTCTTCCCTTATCTATCTTTCAAAATGTTAGGATCCTACGTGGGTTGGACGTTCTCTTAGCCTTATATCCTAATAGGTTCGATCATCGGAAGATTCCTGGTGGGAGAAGATCGTCATCAACCCGAGCAAGAATCTCTTGTTAGTGTCGAGAAGCCCTTGTTAGTGGTGTCGAGGAGATCAACTGGAAGCATGAAGAATCGATAGTCGAACTTCTTTCCCCTCCCGGGTTAGTGGGTGGATTGCGAGGGCGCAATCCCTTGTTAGTGGTGTCGTCTGTAACACCCGGGGGATTTCCCCCAACTAGATTTGGTTGTTTTTCTTTTTGCATAGCATCATGCATCCTATGCATTGCACCTTGTTTTCAAAACAACTTAAAAAGTTCAAACCAATTTAAACTCTCAAACATGTCCAAAGTTTCCAATTAAAAATTGCAAACTAAACAACTCAATTTGGTTTCAATAGTTTTGAATTTGAATCAATTAAATTGCTTGTTAATAAAATCCCCTTTTATTAACACCCTAATGGTAAATTCAAGTTCAAATTCAAATCAATGTCACAATTTGAAATTTTCAAAAACTAAATAGCATGCACTTGGGCATTTGAAGTGGTTAATCCATTAAAGTTGAGTTCATGTTTTTAACCCATCAAAATCCCTTTCTTTTCTTACCTTTTCTATCTCAAAAAAAAATCAAATAAAATCACAACAGGGGGAGGCAGGCTGGCCCAAGTGGACCAGGCCCACCTAGTACCCCATTTGCACCCAGCGCACCAGGAGGCCACCCTCCTTGTCGTCTTCCTCACGAAGGTCGTACAGAACGTGACCATGGCCTCCTCCTGGTCCCCCCTCTCCCCCTCCTTATCGACCCCTCCCTCCGGATTCCCAGAAACCCTAGCCCTCCTCCCTTCTCCTTCCTCTCCCTCCTCCAGCCGCCGCCTTCCTCTTCCTCCTCTGTCCCCAAACCCTCTCTGAATTTTCTGACGGTGGAGAGCACCTCCATGGTCGGCACTTGGAGCTCATGGCGCCGCCGTCTTGCTCCCCGCCGTGCCATCTTGAGCACGGGAATGGAAAGGGGGCAGTGACCCGGTCGCCCTCGTCTCCTCGATGAGTCTTGGGAGGCGCCATGGTCCTTGCGGCATCGACGCCTGTACCTTGTCGCGCGGGCGTTTTTTTTCGTCGTCTGCCGGTCGCCTCCTCCGTCATCGCGTCAACGACCACGCCAGGAAGCCCTTGCTGAGCGCCTCGCCCTCGGGCCCTTCCCTCTCCTCTCCCCCTTGCTCTGTGCTTCCCCGCCTTCGCGCGGCCATCGTCGAATTCCCAGTCGAGATCGCTGCCGATCTCTGTCTTCATCGCATGGCACCACCTGAAAGTCTGAAGCTTTGGTTTCAGGTTCAGTTAACGTTTCGATGTTGTTTCATCTAGAGTTAGTCTCCGATCCTATCACGAATCCGAGCAACAGCCCAGTGGATGCGCGCCCTGTCCCGCACCCTGGAGCCCCGAGTTCGAATCCCACCCGTGGCAAAGCCACCCCTTTTTTCTCCATTTTCTTTTATTCTCGAAAATCCAGAAAGACAGAACTAAATCTTTATTTGTAAAATCAATTACAAATTGAAAAATGCTCCAATTTCAATGATTCAAATTTCTATGGATTCAGCATCTTGTGCTCCTTCTGTTAGTAACAAAGTTGCAACATGTTTCTGTAATAAATTTTGCACTAAATAATTAAATACAGAAATGGCTATCAAAATTTGAAACTTTGGAAATTCATAACTTGAGTTCTGTTCACCCAAATTGAGCAAACTTGGGCTCTAAAATTTTTTCTTAACAAACTCTACACAGGGGTATTTTATTTGGTCACAATTGAATTAAATTTGAACATGTTTACTTCTGTTTACTAAAAGGGGCAGAATAAAAATGCTTATGGAAAAATGCATAATAAATTCAATAATGATCCAAAAATTATGTTTAATAGCTCAAAATGTTCATTGAAACATTTTATACATGTTTTCAACCTTTTCAATACAATTTGTTTACTGTTTTTCCTAATTAAAAGTGGTGCAATAATTCAATGCTTTAATTACACCTTTTAAATTGGAAAATTCATAACTTGGGCAATTCAAATCCAATTCCAACATGTAAATATGTTTTCCATCCCATTTTTCATGAACTTTGCAAATATCAACTTTGTTATCTGTTTTAAATAAGTTAATTTGCTGAAAACAACTAATTGTTTATTTAATGCATTTAAAATTGCTAATTTGATAACTTGCTCATTTTAAATCCAAATTCAACAAATGAAATATGTATTCCATCTAAAATTGTGTGTTCTTTCCAAATATAAATTTTGTTATCTGTTTTGACCATTTAAAATTGGTGAAAACAACAAATGTTTGTTTAAATCATTTAAAATGCCAAAGTTCATAACTTAATAAATAAAATTCCAAACTTGGTAAACAACATATCAAACTGAAACTATTGTTGTTTTCTTATTGTTTTCATCATCCATGCATCGTTCTAATCAACTTTCACATGATGGTTATTTGTAGATCATTTAATTCAACATCAATTCATGGGCTTTTCCATATGCAATCCAAATTGCATATGGGCCCATTTAAATATGTTCACCATGTCAACTGGTTTACTTTGATGCATCAATTAATTGTCATGCATATAAAATAGGATCATGCTGGATCTTTTGCCGTAGTAGTAATTGTTGCATCTGGTGTTTGTTCTAGTTCGTTTCTACTTCACGGATAGGACGTTGAGATGATGTGAGCAATGACAAGTTCTGCGGATGTACCTCTACTTGCTGGATCTCAGGCAAGTATACTCACTTGCTACCTATAGCTGCCTTTCATCACTTCTTACCGATTCTTCCCGTTGCCTTTATTCTAGCCTTATGATTCGATGCTTGTGTCTCGATCCTATCATATGTTTACCTTGCAACCATGATATAGCCCTCCTTCCTCTACCTATTAACTGTTGTTTGTTTACCTTGTTGGCCCTCGTGTCGTAGTTGCATGCTTAGTGTTGTTTGCGCTCAAGTCTTGTTGTCCTTTTTCATATCACCTGTTTAGTTGATAGTTGGGTTTCAACTTAATCAACAACATGTTAATGTTTTGGGTAATAATAATTTGATGATAAGGCACCGGTAGGAGGCCCGGCGTGGTTTTGAGGCCTGCTAGTGTCGACCTTAATTAGGAAAAGGGTCTTGTCCTCCGATCCATGATGAGCGCACTAACCGCATGTGGGAAGCGAGTATGGGTGCCCCCCGCAATTCTGATTCGATTCACATCTCGTCCAAATCGCCACACTTAGTTCGGGCTTTCCATTTGATGCATACATATGCAGGTGCGAGCCCTTGGCGCCAGGGTGGAACTTTTGTAGTCGGCATTTAGGGCGGCGTGGTCTTCCAGTGCTATGAGGGCCCCCCTTTTCTTCGTGGGGGCTCGATTAGCCGCGCACGCACAACACGTGGTTCTTTGGGCATGATGCGAAGAAGAGTTGGGTTGTGTTGAGTGTCTCGCTTGGTGGAAGGGCCTTTCCATCTGGCGGGTCATTCTTACGTGTACGGCCAAATTGGTGCATCCCTGCAGGGTTAAATCTTCTCGAGAAGCCGTGTTGTCCGCGGTTATGGATGACTTGGTGAAAGTGCTGGCTAACAAGTACTCAGACAACTTACACTTAACAATGATAACTTGACTAGTAATATAGATTACCTCCACCATAAGAATGAATGTCACCTTAATCAACAGTGTGAGTTTCCTTGGGTTGCTTCCTTAGTAGGGGGTAACACTGGATGGGTATTGTTTGGTGAGTAGTTATAGTTGGTTTTGTCGCGCTATCTTATCCCTTTCTTTTAGCCGGAAGTTGTAGCGTGTCTCTGTAGTTAGTTAGTGCAGCCCGCTGCCGCTTCTTTGCAATAATCCCTTCCTTTCCGTTGTACCCAAAGTATTTGTATCTTGTGATGATTGGTTACGCTGATATCTTGTGAGTATGGTTTATCCACTTGCCAGTACTTCATAGTACTGACCCACAAATCCATTTCGTGGCTGCATATTCCACATTGCAGTCAACAGGTTTGAAGTCTGACGACGTTAGCTTGGGAATCCCTCCGTCTTGGCCTGGGCAGGGATTGGACGCCATCGGTTATCTTCAGGACTCTCAGTCCAATTTGTGTCTTGTCCGTAGTCGGACACTATGTTGTTTCTTCCGTTGTTATTTGGATCTTTGTATTGTATCAGTTGTATCCCGACTCGTTTGAGTCGTCTTGTATATATCTCTTCTGTTGTTGTTGTGGATTATTCGTGAACAGTTGTAATGTTATCACAAGTGGCAACCTGGAATCGGTTATTATGCGGATTTGGGTGGAAATGCCGAAATCTGCGTAGTGCCCGATCTCGGGGCGTCACATGTTATCACAAGTGGCAACCTGGAATCGGTTATTATGTGGATTTTGGCGGAAATGCTGAAATCTGCATAGTGCCCGATCTCGGGGCGTCACAAATGGTATCAGAGCATGGTTCCGATTCCCAATGTTGTTTCGATACGAATGGTTATCGAAGCAACGGGTCCGCAAAGCCTGTAGGATAACCTTGCTAACGGTCGTGTATCTAGAGTGTCAAAACTATTTTTCTAAACCCATTTTTAAAAAAAGATCTGAATAGGATTCTTGTTTACTCCTTACCTTTGATTGCTCTTCCTTCTTATCTTTCTGTGTTTTGGAGTCTTCTCTCCGATCTATCTTTCAAAGTTTTAGGATCCTACATGGGGTGGACGTTTTCTGAGCCGTTAACCTAATAGGTTCGATCATCGGAAGATTCCTGGTGGAAGAACATCGTCATCAATCCGAGCAAGAATCTCTTGTTAGTGGTGTCGAGAAACTTTTGTTAGTGGTGTCGACAAGATCAACGATGCGGCCAAAGACTCGATAGATCTGACTTCTTCTCTCTCTTACCGGCTTGGAGCGGATTGCGAGTGCGCAATCCCTTGTTAGTGGTGTCGGCTGTAACACCCGGGGATTTTCCCCCAATTAGATTTGGTTGTTTTTCTTTTCGCATTGCATTGCATCATATGCATTGCACTTTGTTTTCAAAAATCATTAAAAATTCAAACCAATTTAAAAATTCACCCAAAATTCAATCAAAATCAAATTAGCAAATATTTTAAAGATTTCAAAAACAAAAGTTTGTGCAACTGGGCATTTTAAATGCTGATTGCATAGAAATTGTTTTCATAATTTTTGGAGTTTCAAAACCCCCTCAAATTCTTTCTCATCTCTCTTTCTTTTACAAAAAAAGGGGAAAAGAATAAAAATAAAACAAACCTCTCGGGCTGGGGAGGCAGGCCAAGGCCCACCTACAACCCAGCCCATCTCCTCTCCACCCAGCCCAGACCGGCCTTTCCCTTTTTCTCTCCTCTCCGTACAGGCACACGAGGAGGAGCCCCTCGGTTGCTGTCGCTTTCCAGCCGGAAAGCAGAGGCAGAGGACGAGCATCGCACCCACCCTCTCCCACCTGCTCCCCTCTCCTCCCCCCTTATAGCTGCCCCTTTTGCCCCCTCCAAACCCTAGTCCCCTCTCCTCCTTTCTCCTTCCCCGCCGCCATCTTCTTCTCTTTCTCTTCGTCCCCGATTCTTCCTCTCTGTATTTCTTCCTTCTGTACTTTCTGAATTTCTCTTCCAACAGCAGCAAAAGCCGACCGTTCCTTGCCTTGGCGCCGTCGCCATGGCCACCGGGGGGCCATGCTAACCTGGGGAATGGGTTCCCCAGGCCTCCCTCTCCGTTTTCGCTGAAGGCCCCGGGGCCGGAGCCGCGCCAGGGAGGCCGTGCGCTCTCGGAGTCCGCCGTAGGCAGCCACTGTCCGGATGTCCGCCTCTCTTCCCTATCAACCACGCACGATATGTAGGAAAATCTCTCGATCCGGAGTCGCGTCCAGCCAATAACACCGCAAGAGTCCGCCTTCTGCGGTTCGCCCTACACCACACCATGCCAACCAACCATGCATGTCCCACCCCCGATCCAACGCACGCCCTGACGTGAGCGGCACCCCACACAAACGCAACCAACACGCAACCCTCCCTCCCACGATCCCCACTATCTCTCCCTCCAGAGATCTTTCGATGCCATTCTTCTACCCGTTCCTAACCCTAAGCGTGCACCGTCTCGCCTCCGCCGCTAGCCGTACAAGATCCCCGATTGGACCAGGGAACGGTCATCACGGAGCAGAAGACTCAGGCCGGGAGGAGATCGACGACTCCCTGCCGCAGAAGCTCGTGGACGATGTGATTTCATGGCTTAGGTGGAATCCAGGCTCCACCCAAGTAACCTACCGACTCACACGTGTGAAGGGAACATGCGTCCAACCATGGTAGGAAGAGAATTGAATTGTGGAACTTTCTTATTTTTTCTATGTCACGTAAGGAGCGAACTGAGTATTGTATTTTCCACGTAAAATAGAGTAGTATATTTTTTTTTCAAGAATACACCTTTGAAGAAGTATTATATTTGAATGAAGGAAGGCCAAAAAGGTTGATATGATGCGACAGATGGACCTCGTGTTCCTAAAGGAGTCGATGAGTCGAAAGCAGTTCGATTGATTTGGGAAGGCGTCGATTAAGGTGCAGTTTTGATTACCAGGATCGGGGTCGACATATTCCTTCATGAACTTGTCCTAGCCATTGGCGATTGGATTCAGCTTGTCTTCTCCATCCACGCGAGTTTGTGGATTGTCATCGTCTTCTCTCGCAAGGAATCCCTCATCCATCTCCCGTTTGCTCGCCTCGGTCGTCAGCTAGCTATATCTCGATAATTTTTTTATGCCGATTATTACATTTTAATACTCACTATGTTGCACGGTACTCTATTACTCCCTCCGTCCACTTTTATAAGTCATACTACACGTCATTTCAAGTTTGACCGCATAAATAGTAAAATGAGTGAATCTACATATATATATAAAATGAGTCTAGATTCACTCATTTTAGAATATATGTGGATAAAATTTAAATGCCTTATAAAAGTGGACGAAGAGAGTATAAAATAATCATTTGAAATTTTATGTTCGGGTAAATTAATAAACTTCGACATTGTTATCTCACGTGGTTGGCTAGGATGAACATCCATGAATGTGGTAGCGGTACAAAGTCCGTAAATATTGGACGACAGTCCTCGTTCATCTCCCGCCTCGATCCACCCTAACGTCATATGCACCAAGGAGGTCATCAACGTAGGGATTCTCCACCATTGGTACTCCATCCGTCCACTTTTATAAGGCACACTTGTTACTATTGAAATGCTAAGAAGTGTGCCTTATAAAAGTGGACGGAGGGAGTACCTTAGCATCGGTGATCCGTACCATTCCTACGACCGTCACACACTCACACCATGACGCAGTCTCGTGTTTGTACCGCGCCATGATTAACGCCTCTACCTCCAGCGGGCGCTATCTCGGGGAAGTCCATAAACGTCGACCATGATCCGTACATGTCATCGTCCGATTTGCGGCAAAAAAAACTACGGGGGAGTATCACCACGTGGCCGCTAGCTAACACCTTTTTCTGTCAAGCGGGAACCGAAAATGAGACATCGTGGGCTGGGCTAATTAACTTGGGCCAACCCATTGAGCCATGGTGCCCTCGTCGTGAAAACGCTGAGTAAAAGAGAAGAGCCAATGAGATCGCTCACGTAGGTTGAATGAAAGGATCCATTCCAGATCTGACGCACACGGCGCTCTCCTCTCCACCAAACCACGCCTCCACTCTCGATCCCCAATTCCCGGTCTCCCCCCGATCTAGAACCACCATGCCGCCTCTCGCACCTCGCCGCCGACTTGACTCCCTCCACCGCCGCCCCTCCTCCCCCATACCCGGATCCTCTTCCCCTAAGTCCCTCGATCCCGCGCACCAAATCGGCCGCCCCATCCTTGCCGGATGCAGAGGCGCTGGCGCCCAGCAGCCACGGTGTCACGGCTGGCTGGCTCGCCGGCGCTCGCTCATCGACCTGGAACAACGGCCTCCCGGCCAGCTTGCTTGCGTCACGGGCGTGGCCGAGGGAGAACGCTGGACTCCAGCGAGGACATGGCGGCGCGACTCGAGCCACGGAAGCCTACCCCTGCTGTCGTCCCTCGCGCGCGGAAGGAACCCATAAAGCGATCCTACTCCCCGGCGAGGTAAATTACCTACAACTCTACAGAGTCTATGTGTGAGTTGGCACAAGCTCTGTGAACCAACCTGCAGTTGAGTGTCATGTTTTAGTTTGGATACCGTTATCTAGGATTTGTATAAACTTGAATTACTCTAGTTCGTGCACGCTACACAACTCTTGTCTTGTACAGTAGTCCGCTCTAGCTGTATACATTAGTTAGTCTAGGGAAGAACTAGCTAGCCACTGAAGCGGTTCAGACTATAGAGACCGAGTAAGCCATTCTTTGGTTAATGGATGGAATCCATCGTTTAGTAGATTAATAAGTATATAGAGCAGTAGTTTTTATTGATTTGATGTCCATGTTTGGTCGTCGTGTCAATTAGAATCTTGTAGCTAGTTCTTATCCTTAATTTTATTGTTTGGTGTATTTAATTGGAAGGATGTACAAGCTTCAGTTCAATATAATTTCTATCTAGTCCCCATTAGCTCAAACCAGAGAAAACTAGGAGAATTTGCATGTTTAAGTACACAATAGTTCCTTTTTTTGGCATTTTATACCCGCTGGTCATTGGCTAGGTTTTTAGTTTTTACATGTACCAAGCGATGCTGGTACTCTGTACCTAAGAGTACTACTATATTTTGATTCATTCCTGAAATATGTACTGGATACTATAAAACTCTCACATTTAGTCCTGATTCATTTAGTACTGGATACAAAGAAACTTACATTTTTATTCATTCCTGATTCATTTACTTTTCTTGGCATTTTGTTCACTGGTCATTGGCTGGGCTTTTTAGTTTTTGCCTGTACCGAGCGATCTTGGTACTCTGTACCTATAAAAGTACTACTACATTTTGATTCATTCCTGATATATGTACTGGATACCATGAAACTTGCAGGGTGCTAAACTCCGGCGAGGGTGCGGCGGCGGAGACGCGAGCCACACAGGGGTACTCCTGCAACCGTCCCTCACACGCTGCAAGGAAACCACGGAGGGGACAGCGGCGTTCCTCGCCCCGGTGTAGCCAGTGAATTGGGATCCTTCCACGAGCAGGTGAGCATAATCAAACTGTTGTGCTCACCTCCTCGTTCGGTTTACTCTTACATATTGATTCGATTCCTAGTACTGCTATGAGAAATCCTGCTTTGATCCCCTTTGTTGTGATTCGACCTAGTGATACATCTTCTAATTGTCCGTCAGAAATATATACATTCAGCCCTGATTCAGCATATGGAATCATACGTTTCGCGGTACCTTAGTTCCTCACTGGGTTCCAAGTGCGTACCACTTTAAGAATCGGAAAATTTATTTTTTGGGGGATGCAATGCGTCACCACATGCATGATGTAGTTTGAGTGTGCACACAAAACCCCTCATATGTTGCTTGGCGTGTATACTGGTATTGACCAAACAAGAAGAATGTATTCCCCATAGTTGGTGGGTTAAATCCTCAACGATTTAGGATCCATGATATCATTATAGTACCGATTACTTTGGGGACATGTAAGACTGCTAAAACTAAATACATTTCTCCTGCATTGGGCTTAATGGTGCCATTTGTATTCTTGTTGTTGGCACTTAAGCACATACCTTGCTCCTTTTATCGAGTTTCTTGTGTATTACAGAATTTTAATGTCACCGGGAGAAATCGGGCCAGCAAGGAAGTATCTTGAGTTGCTCACCCTCGAGGCCAGGTAGGGCGGGTCCACGTCCTGTAGGAGGTCGAGCTGGTCACCCCCAAGGACCACCGCCGTAGCCTCGCCGCCTCCGCTGTTCAGGAGCTTGTCGACATCGGTCTCCAAAGGTATCTCCTTGGATGCGCTCGAGGCTATTGTTGCATTTGTTTCACATATAAATTCTCTATGGATGTATTGCAATCCTGCAATGATTTAGTACGGGTTCTTTTGGGCACCATTTCAATGTGTTATCTAATTTCAATCAATAAGGCCAAGTTTCTGCTAGCCAATGCACTATATTAGCAATTCCATTTGCTGATGTGTTGTAGTACTTTCCAGTTTCAGTAATCGCAAAAAGCTAAATCTGTCTGCACAATTGAAAATTGGAAGCTTAAGCATATATTTCTTGAAGAATGCGTCAGGATATTGTAAAACTTGCAAGTTTATTGCTATCTATAGTTTTGCAGCTATTGATAGTTAATCATATACCTTATTCCTTTTATCTGGATGGTTGTCTATTGATTGAATTTTCATGACACACATCTCAGAAGGGGGAGGGATCAGGCCAGCGAAGCTATGAGATGATGGGAACCAACATATGTTCTTCGCTCATGTTGTCTCTACCACGCTATGCGAGCCGCGACGGGGTGTTCATGGTGCTTCCCCGCGCTGCAACTGTATGACACTTTCTTCATTGATCGGTCTGTGAGGTATTGTCAACTTAGCTATTGGTCTTGGAGGCCGCTAATTGTATCCTAAGTCAACGTCAAAAACAACCGTGCGCCACCAAGCTGGCTGAGGAGGTAATAATAGTTCATAGCTCCTGATTTAGATGCCCCCTTAGTTAAATTTTGAATTTATCTGGTATTAGCTCACATAGTAGCTTGCATATGAGACCTGATACTTATATATGATGAATACTTTAGCTCTTAGTGAATGCGTGGTGGTCAATTCATGTTCTGATTCTTTTCCGGGTGAAATTAATGTTAGATTCATGTTCACTTTTTTACTTAAATGTAGATCTGATGTATTCATGGGCAATGGATGTATAGCATGTCCTCAAACTTGTAAATTTCATTTCTTTCCACGAATCCTCCATCTGTAGGATGGTAGCTTGATGACTCATTATTTAGATTTGTAGGCTGCGGAATGACATTGTTGATCATCAAGGAAAGGATGCATAACCAGAGCTAACAAGGGAGGCCGGAGGTCCCTCCCTCTGCTAGCCTAGCATGGTCAAGCTGCGGCCGGTAGGACGGCATCCTGCTGCACATGTTATTCGAATAGGAAGTCTGGGTTGCAGCGTACGCCGCCATCCTGCTGCTGCCTGGCTGTGAACGACCTCCAGCACAAGCGTACCACCGAAGTCCTGCTGCTCGGCAGTGGGCAAACAAGCACTTCCCCAACACAAGGACAGCCGCTCCATGCTGCCAGGTGTAACTGTTACGACCAGAGAATATATGAGCAAGTCTGGAGGTATACAACTCGTATATGTCCGTGTCTTGTGTGTCAAACTACTTCCTACTCTCATTTATAGATTAATAACCTGACATGAATAATCGAGTTTCTATTCGTACATTGCACCTTTAAATTATTATTTTTCACTGTTCTCAAGCGGAAATGACGCTAGCAGGGGGTAC
The DNA here is from genome assembly GCA_028641055.1 of Alopecurus myosuroides. NCBI lineage: Eukaryota > Viridiplantae > Streptophyta > Magnoliopsida > Poales > Poaceae > Alopecurus > Alopecurus myosuroides. Next base: position 116,596 of record JAPCYS010004089.1, read on the forward strand.
GGGGACGACCTGGAGATAGAGATAGCAGGAAGAGTTGTGCCTTCCAGTTACAAATTTTACCAAATGATGATCTTGGTATGTTACGTCTCCTATCTGTCCAGCTCAGGTCTAGATTTTGATGTGTGTCTTGTCTGTATAATTGTTTGATATGAGAATATGGCTTCAAATTTTGTGAGTTCATGATTTGGGACTTTTTGATTTTATTTTTCTAGCTCTCGCATAACATGGTCTGGGTGCTGCTATCACCTCCGTGTGTATATAAATATGCTACTGGTGAGGTTTAGATGTTCCTTATAGTAGTAGTTATCTCTGTTATAGTATTGATCAGAATCATGCTCCTGCGTATTTTGTATGTGTACGTGCAACAACGAACTGTTTATCCTCGCAAAGTCAAACAATGACTGAGCTGATGATTATCAGCGGATAATGCAATCTGTAGAAAAAAGACTGCAAATTTATTTTGGAGTTATCTTCATCAGTTAATTATAAATCATGCTTAAAGTGTTCATTATTATTTTGAAACCTGAATGCTGTATATTGGCTTAGATTGATGTACATTTATTTTTTTACTTGCAGCAAACTCGGGACTCCGCTTTTTTATTTTCTCGCCAATCATATATTCAAAGAAGTCTGTTTTGCAATCATGAAGGGGAAACCTCAGGCCTGAATAACTAGGATCTGGTCATGGCACAACAAGGGCTCTTATAACTAATACTTTCGTTGATGTGAGGACTAGGATTTGATCATGGCACCTCTGCCGAGGCTTAATATTCCTAATGGTAGTAATGTTCTCTTTCTATACTATAAATAGATTTATCTGGTATTTCCTTTGATCAAATCCATGCTCCTATATATGCGTTGTGCAACAGCGAAATGGTTATCCTTGCGTAGTTAATCAATTATCTATACATGCCAATGCATTCCTGAATCCTCAGTTTTGTGTTAAAACACTTATCCATGTATGTGCAATGCCTAGTACAAATGTCAATTTTGAAATCTGCACATGAGGTGTAATACAACTCATCTCTTGAGTTGATGTTTAGTTGATCCGTTGTATGATACCTAACTGCTGGCTACCTAACTAATTATATATCCTTGTTCCAGAGTTTCCAACAGGCCAACAACGACCATATTTAAACACACATGATATTTTTTAGAATACTATAGTGAAATGATCTCCATGCAATAGGTAGTATTGGTAATGAACCTCTTAATAAAGTTTTTTTTTTCTGTCATGATGTTATCTGCAGGTTCTGTTTGGTCTGGTGAAGGAAAGGGTGAAGGTCCACCACCTCGCAAGGCTCTGCACGACTCCACCTGGTCCACTGCCTCTCACGCCGATCGACTATGCGGTTTGGTGTGACCCGTCCATTCAGGCTCCGGTTGTGCTGACGACGGCCTCCTGTGCCTCGAGCATAGTTGTAGGCCTATCTGACCCTCGTCTTTGACTACTTCCTTCACCTCCGTCCTCCATGTTGTGCGATGGGGTCGAGTTCACTGCGCCACAGCAGCGGTGGCTTTCTTCTACGCCTCTGAGGTTTAGGTCAATTTCTGGTTCTCCCCTTTGTATCCTATGCGTGCTCTTTGATACCATGGCCATTGAGTTGTGGCTGTACTATGCTCCGGCCATCTAGCTAATGACATGTGGTACTTGGCTGTAGCAAAGAGAGTACTACTTTTGTTGCTTGTCTGTGATTTTTAGGATTACAAGAGTGATTTAATTGCTCCTGTTGCGTATATGAATGCTGCTTTCATCCAATTCATGCTCCTGTCTACTTAGCCATTTTAATCATTTCCAAATTGCCAAGTAGTTATTTGGTCAGGAAGCACATACTCCATCTCATATATTCCGTTGAACATGATTATGAAGAGGTATGGTGTCTATATATAATTGTAAAAGTTGCGGCATTGAATACAAATATTTTTCTATAGACGTATGAATAGGTTCTCTTATGCACGAACGGCTCAGATTTTATATATGATCTCGTGTGATGCAAAGTTGTTTATGTTTCACCTCACTTGTCGTCCAAGTGACACATGGCAGCACCTTCCCTTGCCGCCCCCCTTGGAGGCTTCTTCTGACTCCGACCTCCACATCCATGTCCAATCTGACTCCGAGGACAACAACTTCACCGCCGATGACGACCACAACCAACAGTTGCTGTAATTGTTGCTTGACTTTGAAACTGTTTTGCAACCGCCTTGAATAAGCGGATTTTGGGACTTGCTGTAACTTGATGTGTTTTTGTATTTCAGGTAAAGAAGAAGATGAAGACTCTGTAATCGGTTCGCTTGGTGCCCGCTGGGGTTATGCGGAGCCTGTTGTAATATAGTTTCATAGTTAGACATTGTAACATCATTTTTGTGATATTCCAATCTGGAAGAGCGTAGTTGTGTTGTGATTGCTTCCTGCACATATGTACTCCCTCTGTTCCAAAATACTTTGACTTCCATTTCTCCAAAGATGGATGTATGTATACACTAAAACGTGTCTATATACATCCATATTTGAGCAAATGGAAGTCATCTATTTTGGAACGGATGGAGTAATATACTTGACATTTTATGCTTAATTAAACTTACGATAACCATGGTTATGCTTTTACTTGCCCAAAAATTAGAATGGCCGTGCCAAAAATTTTGGTTGGTAAATATTACTTTGTACTTATTCCGAGATATAAATATTCAAATGTCCCTGGTCTTTCTTAGCAGTTTTTTTTGTTTTGTAAACGATTGTTACATTTTGTCAAGTAGTTTGTCGGTTCACGCACTTGAAGCAGTTGGGGGAAGTTTAGCTTCGAAATATCAAATAAAGAAAATGACCGGTCTACAATTCATGGAGAAGCTGACTAGAAAATGCAGATGAAAATCAAGATTAAAACCAACATGGACATCTTAATGGGATGAATTTTACTGCATGAGAGATATAAAAACATTGCCAAACGAGCTATGTAGATCGAGGTAATCCGTCAATTAAAGTAATCTTAAGGAATCACTACTTACTAGCTAATTAAAGTAATCATGAGATTTCAGGAATCAGAGTCAGTTGAATGAAACTTATTTTGTTTCCTCCTATAAGAAACAGGAATATATACTAGCTGATTTTAGGAGACATAAATTTAGGAAACTAATTGCTAGTTCCGCTCGGGATTTGTTGAAGGATCCATTCGCCCCGCTGACCGCAATATTTTGTGTGAGAAATCAACGGGGCAAAATAAGTAGAGATTTGCCAATCCCTCTTAATTATCTACATGCCCCGCATGCATGCAGGCAGACTTGGATCCCTTTGACTAGCCCCGCTCATTTTTTTGTTTCCCACTCCTACTTCTCCTCCTCCCTCCAAATTCAAACCCCGCCCCACAAGGTGCTATCTATAAATATAGAGGATGGCGGAGCTACCGCGCGCGGGGGCGCGTGCGACTTAGACTTAGATCTTTGTCGTGGCGGCCGCGGGCGGCGGAGGGAACAGATCTTTGATAGGTGTTATCGTTTTTGTCGTCCTTCTTCCTCGTGTGTTGCCGCCGGATGATTGGATTTCGCGTTGTTGTCTGTTTTCCGTGATGGGCGCAAAGTCTGGTGTAAAGGAATTTTTGCGTCGTCGATTTGATCTCCTGATTGTCGGCCGACGGCAAGGTCTTGTCTCCAGATCGATCGAGGTAATCCGTCCATCTAGATGGACCGAGATGAGTTTGTTTGGATATTTGATAGGTGGTAACCCTTTATCCCTTTTCTTCCTCGTTTGTTGCCGTCGGATCATGACTGGACTTTTTAGTATTAGTCTTGTGTTGTTTTTCAGCGCGGCCCTCCGTTCCATGATCCGTTTTATGTGATGGGTGCAAAGTCTGGGGCAACGAATCGTTATGATCGATTTTGATGTCTGGCTGTCTGGCCGGCCGGCATCGAGGTAATCCAAACGTACAACCAGATGGATCGATCGATTGAGGTAGTTCGTTTGCCCTTGCAGGCCAAGCTCTTGGACTTGATTGGCACGTATGCTTTCGAATCATTAAAGGCATATGTGAAGGTTTAAAATACCTTCATGTAATAGAAGAATATTTGGGCTGTCCCGATGTGCCTCATCGGGTAGGATTATAGCTTTATTATATAGAAGAGTACAAATCAATCCTATTAACCATTGTACCATCATGTCACACTATTTTATTTTATGAATTCAAACAATTATTTAAATAAAAAGTAATAACTAATAATAATCTTGAATTCAAATAATCTTGAATTTAACTAATAATTAACATTTTTTACTTTTCTATTTAATATTGAATAATTCATATCTATAAACCCGTAAATCGAAATTTGACAAATAATATGTCCATATCGATTAGAAAAATGAGAGAAATTCAAATATAATATCCATATAATTTTTTTTATCATGTATAGAATTTTACTAAGTGAGATGTTTAGTGTATGGGCTATGGTTAGCCAACCAAATTAGTTGTCGAAAATGGGTTTTTTGTGAAGTACCTACCACAAACATGTTGCAAAATTTGGGAGCTTCATTTTTTGAAAATACTAGACCATGTTATATGCACAAATAACCAATTTGTTTCCTATAAAAAGGTTTCCATCCACCTCTTTTGAAAAACACAAGTTTCTGCCGATTTAGTTGAAAACTGGTCAAATTTGAACTACATGTACCTCATAGTTTGCTCATAATTTTTTGGCAAAAATCATTTTTATACACAACTACCTATTTCATCATAGATACAACAATAGTTTCTCAATACTCAACCCCTAGATACGAACGGTCATGCCCGTCGTCTTGACTTTCTCCTGAAACCGGCTTACAAAAGTCCAGAAAATTCAAACAAACCAAAATGATGCAAGACCTTCGCGTGGTGCCATTATATATGTCCTAGTATCCACCAAAAATAATAATCTTGGAATACGACTGTTGTGTTGAAAATTTGTTCACAAAAATAAGCTATCTCCTCCGAATATAATAGTGTTTTGAGCCAACTGACGAATTTTATGGTCAAATCCATGACATAGTTTGTTGCTGGTCCTGCCGTGCTTCCTTTGTATCATTTGTCTTCCCATACACGCCCAAGAAGCTTAGCAGGTTCACGCAAATATTCTTCATAACATGCATCACGTTGATTGCAGAGCGGACATCTAGGACTTTCCAATACTGTAGCTCCCAAAATATAGATTTCTTCTTCCACATGGGTGCATGCCCGTCAACTTCCAGCGGAACTGATTGTCTACCAGGACCCTTTCCAAAGACGACTTTCAAATCCTTGACCATATCAAATATCTCAGCACCAGTACGTTCCGCAGGCTTCGCCCGGTGATCTGCCTTGCCATTGAAATGTTTGCCTTTCTTTCTTACGTTATGATTTCGGGGAAAAAATCGACGATGACCCAGGTACACGTTCTTCCTACAATTATCCAAAAATACACTTTCAGTCTCATGTAAGCAGTGCGTGCATGCTTTGTATCCCTTATTTGTCTGTCCCGACAGGTTACTGAGAGCAGGCCAATCGTTGATGGTTACAAAAAAGCAACGCTCGTAGGTCAAATTCCTCTTCTTTGTGCTCATCCCACACACGTACACCAGGTCTGCCCCACAGCTGCAAAAGTTCATCAACTAATGGCCTTAGGTACACATCGATGTCGTTGCCGGGTTGCTTCGGACCTTGGATAAGCACTGGCATCATAATGAACTTCCGCTTCATGCACAACCAAGGAGGAAGGTTGTAGATGCATAGAGTCACGGGCCAGGTGCTATGGCTGGAGCTCTGCTCGCCAAAAGGATTCATGCCATCAGTACTTAGACCAAATCTTATGTTCCTTGCGTCAGCTGCAAAATCTTTGAACTCTCTGTCGATCTTTATCCATTGCGGTCCATCAGCGGGGTGTCTCAACTCCCCGTCGGACTTACGGTACTCTTTGTGCCATCGCAACAACTTGGCATGCTCTTTGTTCCTGAACAGACGTTTCAACCGTGGTATTATAGGAGCATACCACATAACCTTGGTGGGAACCCTCTTCCTGGGTTTCTCGCCCTCAACATCGTCACCAGGGTCATCGCCTCTGATCTTATAACGCAATGCAGTGCATACAGGGCATTCATTCAAATTCTCGTGTTCACCAGGGCATTTCATCGAACACCTTGTGTGCATAGGAGGAACCAAAAGCAAACCCACCACCCCCTTGTGAACAAAAAGCATAGAAGCGGCACCAAATGTGGCTAAGTGCAGTGAGCTAAGTCCTATATAGGATGGGCCTTTAGTCCCGGTTGGCCTGGCCGACCACGACTAAAGGCCTTCGGGCCAGCCTGAGGACCTTTAGTCCCGGTTGGCCAGGCCAACCGCGACTAAAGCCCCTCCCGTCCGCCAGCTGTGGACCGAGCGCACTAGGCCCAGACAGTTGGTCGAGGGTCTCCTCCCGAACCGCGACTAAAGACCCTTTTGGTCGCGGTTTGATTATTTTGGGGACTAATGGGGGCGTATGGAAGGCCTATTTTCTACCAGTGAAAGGGCCCCCTTGCCCGAGTCCACGCCTGTTCGCAATGCGACATCCCTGCAATGCATTCAAAATCGACTTGGAGATCGACGCATCCTAAAACAAAAAAAGTTCTTGCTGGTGTAGATCGAGAAACTTGTCCCTTTATCTCCAAGCTCCAGTTTGTATGCACGCAGCCAGCTGCGATATTTGTGTGGTCTCTGAATCTGCAAGCTCATGATGCCTCGTCATGCAGATTGATACACTGACACGTGCCTTCGTCCACGATGTGTTCCCGGCATTGGCACACCCGACGCGACACCTTGTCAACATCTTCTTCCCGACGTCACCACCGTTTTTTTCCCGACGTCTCGCACTTCAATTGACGACCGCCCGCCAGTGCCATTCTCTGAGCCGCACTGCGCCTCTGATTACCCACGGCCCCTTGCGCTCCTTCCCCCTCCCCCCGCGGCTACTCGGCTCCTCGACACCGGCTACCCCGACTCGACATCGAACACGACGTCTCTCGCACGGCTACCTCGGCTACGGTGTAACACCCGGGGGATTTCTCCCAATTAGATTGGTTGTTTTTCTTTTTTTCTATTGCATCAGGCATCATATGCATTGCACTCTTGTTTTCAAACCAATTTCAAATTCAAACCTTTTCAAATATTTGAAATTTTCAAAACAAACACTTGCACACTTGGGCATTTTGGATGCCAAGTGCAAAGAAACCAAAATTATAATTTTTGGAGTAGTGAAACCTCCCCAAATTCATCTAAATTCAAACTTCCACAAAAGTTTGAATTTTTCAAAATCAAAAATTGGTGCACTTGGGCATTTTCAATTCCAAATGCAATAAAATTTATTTCATAATTTTTGCATGTGTAAAACCCCTCTAATTACTATTTCTCTCTTCCTATTCTTTTACAAAAAAAAAGAGAAAAAGAAATAAAACCAAAAGGGGGAGGCAGGCCAGCCCAAATGGGCCAGCCCACCTACAACCCCACCAAACCAGCCCAGCCAGCCCGGACCCCTTCTTCCACCTCCGTACGGCTGACGCACGCACGGGAGAAAAAGGCAGCAGCGCACCTGCTCCCTCCCCCACCTTAAAGCCGCCTCTCCTCCCTCCCCAAACCCTAACCCTATCTCCTTCTTCCTCCTCCTTCCTCCCAGCCGCCGCCGTTCTCCTCCCCTCTCCTCTCCTTCTTTTCGCCGTTTCTCTGAACCTCTGCTGAAGTTCGACGACAGCCACCATGGCCGAATTTTGGGGCCATGGCGCCGCCGGTATCCTCCTCGATGGACCCCGGTTCCGGCGGGAATGGAACCGGGGCACATCCACCTCCGTCCCCGCTTCCTCGGCTGGCCCGGAGAGGCACCAGGGGGCGCGGCACCGGCGAGTTTTCCGCCGTCGACCGCTGCCTGCTGCTGCCCGCCAACAGCGCCTCGTCCTCGAGCCTTCGGACCGCGGCGCCCCTCGAGCCCAAGGTGAGCGCCTCCGCCTCCGGACCTCTCCCCTACCCCCTCCTTGTGCTCTGCTATCAGCGCCTTCGCGCGCCGTCCCCGGATCGCCTGAGATCGCTGCTGGCTGCGTTTGTCCGTCACCGCCGTGTGCAGGTGTAATTCTTCAGTTCCATCAGAAAAACAACGCGCTATCACACTCCATCTTAGTTCAGATCCATACACAATCACACGAGCGCATAGCAGCCCAGTGGCTTGGTACCCTGTCCGCACTCCCTGGAGTCCCAGGTTCGAGTCCCCCTGGAAGCAAAATCCACCCCTTTTTTTGTCCTTTTTTTTTATTTCCCGAAATCCAGAAAAACAGAACTGAGTCTTTAATTGTAAAATCCATAACAAATTTAAAAATGCTCCAATTTCGATGATTCAAGTTTCTATGGATTCAGAATCTTGTGCTCTTTCTATTAGTCACAAAGTTGCAACATGTTTCTGTAATAACTTTTTCACTAAATAATTAAATACAGAAATGGCTATTAAAATTTGAAATTTTGGAAATTCATAACTTGAGTTCTGTTCACCCAAATTGAGCAAACTTGGGCTCTAAAAATTTGTTTTAACAAACTCTACACATTGGTATTTTATTTGGTCATAATTGAATTAAATTTGAACATGTTTACCTCTGTTTACTAAAAGGGGCAGAATAAAAATGCTTATGGAAAAATGCATAATAAATTCAATAATGATCCAAAAATTATGTTTAATAGCTCAAAATGTTCATTGAAAATTTTTATACATGTTTTCAACATTTTTAATACAATTTGTTTACTGCCTTTCATAATTACAATTGGAGTAATAAATCAATACTTTAATTACACCTTTTAAATTGCAAAATTCATAACCTGGGCAATTCAAATCCAATTCCAACATGTAAAATATGGTTTCCATGCAAAATTGAATAAGATATCAAAATATAAACTTTGTTTTCTATTTTGAATAAATTAAATTGTTGAAAACAACTATTTCTTAATTAATGCATTTAAAATTGTCAATTTAATAACTTGCTCATCTAAAATCCAAATTCAACAAATGAAATATGTATTCCATCTAAAATTTTGTGTTCTTTCCAAATATAAATTTTGTTATCTGTTTTGAACATTTAAAATTGGTGAAAACAACAAATGTTTGTTTAAATCATTTAAAATGCCAAAGTTCATAACTTAACAAATAAAATTCCAAACTTGGTAAACAACATATCAAACTGAAACTATTGTTGTTTTCTTATTGTTTTCATCATCCATGCATCATTATAATCAACTTTCACATGATGGTTATTTGAAGATCATTTAATTCAACATTAATTCATGGGCTTTTCCAGATGCAATCCAAATTGCATATGGGCCCATTTAAATATGTTTACCATGTCAACTAGTTTATCTTTGATGCATCCTTAAACTTGTCATGCATCCATATCTTGATCATGCTGGATCTTTTGCCGTAGAAGTAATTGTTGCATCCGGTGTTTCTTCTAGTTCGTTGCTTCTTCACGGATAGGACGTTGAGATGATGTGAGCAACGACAAGTTCTGTGGATGTACCTCTACTTGCTGGATCTCAGGCAAGTATACTCACTTGCTGCCTATGGCTGCCTTTCATCACTTGTTACCGATTCTTTCCGTTATTCTTATGCTAGCCTTATGATTCGATGCTTGTGTCTCTATCCTATCATATGTTTACCTTGCAACCATGATATAGCCTTCCTTCCACTTCCTATTAACTGTTGTTTGTTTACCCCGTTGGCCCTCGTGTCGTAGTTGCAGGCTTAGGGTTGTTTGTGCTCGAGTCTTGTCGTCATTTATCTTATCACCTGTTTAGTCGATAGTTGGGTTTCAATTCAATCAACAACATGTTAATGTTTTGGGTAATAATAATTCGATGATAAGGCACCGGCAGGAGGCCCGGCATGGTTTTGAGGCCTGCTAGTGTCGACCCTAATTAGGAAAAGGGTCTTGTCCTCCGATCCATGATGAGCGCACTAACCGCATGTGGGAAGCGAGTATGGGCGCCCCCCGCAACTCTGATTCGATTCGCATCTCGTCCAAATCGCCACACTTAGTTCGGGCTTTCCATTTGATGCATGCATATGCAGGTGCGAGCCCTTGGCGCCAGGGTGGAACTTTTGTAGTCGGCATTTAGGGCGGCGTGGTCTTCCAGTGCTATGAGGGTCCCCCTTTTCTTCGTGGGGGCTCGATTAGCCGCGCACGCACAGCACGTGGTTCTTTGGGCTTGATGCGAAGAGTTGGGTTGTGTTGAGTGGCCTGCTTGGTGGGTTTGCTCCCCGTCTGGCGGGTTATTCTTACGTGTACGGCCAAATTGGTGCATCCCTGCAGGGTTAAATCTTCTCGAGAAGCCGTGTTGTCCGCGGTTATGGATGACTTGGTGAAAGTGCTGGCTAACAAGTACTCAGACAACTTACACTTAACGATGATAACTTGACTAGTAATATAGATTACCTCCACCATAAAAATGAATGTCACCTTAATGAACAGTGTGAGTTTCCTTGGGTTGCTTCCTTAGTAGGGGGTAACATTGGATGGGTATTGTTTGGTGAGTAGTTGTAGTTGGTTCTGATACGCTATCTTATCCCTTTCTTTTAGCCGGATGTTGTAGCGCGTCTCTGTAGTTAGTTAGTGCAGCCCGCTGCCGCTTCTTTGCCATAATCCTTTCCTTTACGTTGTACCCAAAGTATTTGTATCTTGTGATGATTGGTTACGCTGGTATCTTGTGAGTATGGTTTATCCACTTGCCAGTACTTAACCGTACTGACCCACGAATCCATTTCGTGGCTGCATATTCCACATTGCAGTCAACAGGTTTGAAGTCTGACGACGTTAGCTTGGGAATCCCTCCGGCTTGGCCTGGGCAGGGATTGGACGTCATCGGTTATCTTCAGGACTCTTAGTCCAATTTGTATCTTGTCCGTAGTCGGACACTATGTTGTTTCTTCCGCTGTTATTTGGATCTTTGTATTGTATCAGTTGTCTTCTTGACTCGTTTGAGTCGTCTTGTATATATCTCTTCTGTTGTTGTGGAATATTCGTGAACTGTTGTAATGTTATCACAAGTGGCAACCTGGAATCGGTTATTATGTGGATTTTGGCGGAAATGCTGAAATCTGCATAGTGCCCGATCTCGGGGCGTCACATACGGCTTCACCACCCTACACTCTCGGCTACCTCGACATTGGCACAAAGGGTTACCGCTTTGCTTGAGCAACCTCGTCAGCTTCCACTCGAGTCACAGCATCCGCGATGCGTCGATGGTGGCCAGCTGCTCCCCCGAGGCAATGTTGTGCATTTTCCCGTTCACGCACAGTCCGATAATCCCGTTACCAAAGTAGCTGTCAGGGAGCGGGGGGTCCAGGCTGCGTCGGACATTGGCCGAGAAGCTGAGACGTGTGGTGGCGTGCGGAGGCAGCCGGCGGGTGGCGCACAGGCACTGCCACACGTGGGCGCTAAGGATGCAGAAGGTGCTTACGTCGCGGCCGTACACACGCTTAAGAGCGGCGACCTGGTCCTCGTATATGACAAAAATTTCATTGGCCATGGCGCCTGACAGCTTAGATAGGCTTAGCTTGGGGCAGAGCACGGAGAGAGCATCGGGGTGGACAAACGGTGGGGAACGGGCGCGGAGGAGGGTGCGGTCGTGGCACGGGAGTTCCAAAGCAGTTGTGGCTGTGCCGTCCTGGGAGCAGAAGGCGGACCACGTCCGAAGGAAGTGGAACATGCTGATGCCGTCCACGACGCCGTGGTGCACCGCCACCCCTAAGGCCACCCCGCCGCACCTAAAGAAGGTCACCTGGAAGGCCCACACGACGGGAGGCGAGTCGTCTACACGGGGAACAAAGAGCTTCCGAAGCTTCGACGACGGCTTGAAGTTGTTGAGGTCGTCAACCGTAAGGTTGGACTGCCCCAGCATAAAGGGCACGGCCTTCTCGGCGCAGTCGACCTGCAGCCGACCGTCTTGACCCACGCCGACACATCCGGCCAAAGGGTAAAAGAGAACTAGAGCCCTGGCCAATGCCGCCTTGAGCCTATCCACGTCGAAGAAGGTGTCGCCGACGACGGTGAAGGAGGAGCGGTAGAAGTAGACGAGAGGGGTGTGGCCTCTGCTGGCAAACGCGAGGTCGATTGGGGAAAGCTAGAGGCTTTTCCTAGGCGTCTCCTCGGTGGGCGTCACCATGCACGAGTCCACCACCTTCGCCTCACAGTCTCACACACACCCATTTTTGCTTCTACCGAGCTAAGGAAGAGTCGAAGAGATAGTGGATAGTGCAGTTTGCAAACCATTCCCTGGTTTAAGTGGTCTCTGCTCTGTACGGCCTGACTGTTTGGATTTTCCAGGAAAAAATATATAAGCAAGACTTTTTTTTTACAGGAAACGGTGAGCTTTATTAATCAACGAGGAATAGATTCAGTACAAATTGTTTCCCGGATACAATCCGGGACAACACCACGCCAAACACAACTAGAGATAAATTCAGAAGAATGCGCTAAACAATGCGCGGCAACATTCCTATCACGACGCACATGAAATAACATAGCCGGCGGAATACTCCGAAGTAAGAACTTGATATCATCGATCACAGCTGCACAGGAAGATCGATCTCTCCCAGTAGCATTGGCCCTCTGAACAACCGATAGACAGTCCGAGGCGACCCAAACCTGGGAGAGACCCTCACGTTGAGCATGAGACAAAGCCACACGAATCGCCATAGCTTCTGCCAGATCAGGCTGAGACACATTGGGGGCACTCTCCGCAAAAGCCAACAGACACTCCCCAGCATGGTTGCGGATGACAATGCCAAAGCCAGCGGATCCAGACGAGGAGAAAAGAGCCGCGTCGACATTGATCATCAAAAACCCCTCTCTCGGAGGCTCCCAGCGAACAGGCAGAGAAGAACCGCACCTACCGGCCCGAGGAGGTACATAGAGATGGGAGACCATCATATCAATGTAGGCCTGAATCTTCGTGGCCAGTGAGGAGGGGTGGCCCTGAATTCCTTCCTCTCTCGCCTTGTTACGGTAGTCCCATAGGTGCCAAGCCGTGACAGCTAAGGTTGTTGCCTCCAGCTTCGTGAACTTCGACAGAAACTCCAGGAGCCACCGCTTCGGTGTGGTAAAGGATCGGCGGCACATGCTAAAACTGAGATCCTGTTTGATTTCTTTCAAAACCTCCCGGGCAAACGAGCAGTAGAGAATGGCGTGTGCAACATTTTCAGGCCTCGCACAGTGGACACACAGGTGATCCAAAGAGCCAATCCTTTTCTGCAGCTGCTCCCCGGTTGGTAAACAATCATGAGCGAATCGCCATAGTGTTATTTTCATCTTGGGGGGTGCAGTGATCGCCCATAAGTTTTTCCATTGTTTCTCCTCCGTCTCACTGTGAGAGGACATCCCCTGCCCAGAAGTGCTTCGGGCTCTCAGGTGCTGGTTACGACGAGCGAGATGGTAGGCCGAACGTACCGTATACAGACCAGATTTGTTCTGTGGCCAAGTGGCAAAGTCTTCGCCGCCGAAGCGGCTGATGGGAATCTGTAATATCTTTGCTGCCACATCATCCGAGAAGAGCTGATGGAGAATATCAGAGTTCCAAGAATGTGAAGATTCTAGCAGTGATTCCACTCGCTGATCCAGCATAATGGGTACTTTGGGTGTGAGAACACAGGGAGCAGTCCCGGGAATCCATCTATCAGACAGGATCCGAACTGAAGCACCATTCCCAATACCCCACAAGATCCCTTCCTCGAGGAGTTTACGGCCATGTAGAATGCTCCGCCAAGTGAAGGACGCCGAGCGAGGGCATCCAGCTGACCAGAAGTTTCCATGGGGAAAGTATTTGCCTTTGAGAACTCGAGCACACAGAGACTCTGGGTTGGTGATGAGCCTCCAGCCTTGGCGACCCAACATTGCTTGATTAAACAGAGGCATTGTAACATCCCAGGTTTGAAAATCTCCCCCCTAGATGTTTGTTTCGTGTTTTATTTTTGTTTTGCATCATGTCATCATATTCATTTGATTTTTGTTTGCATCGTGTTGCATTTGATCTCTTTGTTTCCATCTGTTTTTCTTTTTGAATTCCAAACAAAACATTCAAATTATTGGTTCATACTTATTATGTTACTTTGTTTCAAATAAACATTACAAAACTATCCAATCTGTTGTTTCCATTAAGTAGAAAGTTCAAACCATCAAAGTGTTCTCTTTAATTATTCAAAGAACCTCAAATTCATTCAATTTCAAACCAAATTCCAAACAGCACCCAAAAAGTCAAAATTTGGAAACAAACAGTCCCAAAACTGTGCTTCTATCATAATTAATCCATACAAATTTTCCCTAATTTTTTTCTCTAGACCAAAACCTCTCATCTCTTTCCTTCCCTTTCTGCAAAAAAAAAAATAATAATAATAAAAAAAAAAGAGAAAGGGAGGCAACCAGGCCAGCCCAACTGGGCCGGCCCAGTCCCCAGCGAACGTGCGCTCGGCCGCAGCCCGCGAACTGCGTCTCCCTCCTCCGTACAGGAGGTGACGCAAGCACGCACGCATGCCACCTGCGCCTCCCCACTCCTCACCTGCTCCCCTCTCCCTTTTCTACCCCCTAGAGCCCCCAAACCCTAACCCTAACCAACCCGCACCCCTTCCCTCTCTCTCCCACCTCCGCCGCCGCCGTTCGAGGGAGGCGCCGCCGTTTCCTTCCGCGGCCGGCCGCCGCTCGCCGGACACGCCGTCGTCACCTCCGACTCCCTCCGGCTGCGCTGCGGCCACTCCGGCGAAGAGGGTGAGCCCTCTTTCCGTTCTGCTACTTGCCCCCTTCGTTCCCGTGCCGTAGATGCCTAAATTTTCTCCGGCCGTTGTTGCCATGGCTGCTCTGTTCGGCTACAGAGAAGAGCACCTGCAGGTTACGTTTGCAGTTCAGTTAGAGCCGGGTAATTAGGATCAAAACCAACCCTCTACCGTATCCTTTCAACTAAGCAGCAGTAGCCCATCTGGTAGGCGCTCGCTGCGCGCGCCTAGCAGCGCGTGAGTTCGAATCCCCCAAGCTCTTTTCTGCTCCTTTATTTCCGATTTGGGTTGCAGTACGTGTTGAACCTTAACCCCCCTGCGAGTACTCTCCTTTCACAACCACAGCAGCAGCTCATCTGGTTGGTTCCATGCGCATCAGGCAGGAGTGCAGGGGTTCGAATCCCCCCCTGCAACAAAAACCAATCTTTTTCTCTCTTATTTTTCTAGACCTAGATCTACTCTAATTTGCACACAGGTCCCTGCTAGCTTTTATCTAGGTCCCTGTAATTTTCTTTCCAAGTCCCTGCTACTTTTTCTAGGCCCATAGTTATTTCTATCAACCATAAATATGATTAACCTTGGTAATTCAATAACTTTTGTTTGGAAACTCCGATTGCAAAACTTCAAACATGTAAATCACTCTATTTTAAATTCTCTACCCAAATATAAATTTGTTTACTGTTTTGAATTTTCAAAATGCAATTCAAATTTGAATTCAAATAATTCAATTGCAATTTGCTAAAATCCATAACTAATTCATTATTAATCCAAATCATGCAAATAAAATATGTTTTCCATACCATTTTAAATAACCTATTCAAATATAATTTTTGTTTTCTGTTTTGAATAATTAAAATTGCCTAAACAATTTAAATCTTGTTTAATTCAATTAAAACTTGTTTAATATTGTTTAATTCATAATTAAATAATCCTAACTCCTATTTCAATATTTGAAACATGTAATCCAACTAAAATCTGATGTTATTTTCAAATATGAATTTGTTATTTGTTTTGCACAATTTAAATTGGTGAAAACAACAACTATTTGTGTAACACTATTAAGTAACCAAAATTTCCAAACTTAATAATAAATTCCCTAACTTGTTAACTATCATTCCAATTGCATCTAACTTTGTTTACTTCTTATTATCATCATGCATGCATGCATCATGTTTAACTACTTACACTTGTTAATCAAATGTAGATCATTGCTTCAACCTAAACCATTTGCATCCATATGCAATTCACATTGCATATGGGTCCAATTAAATTGTGTTGCCTTGTCAAGTAGTTTACCTTGCTGCATCTATTAACATGACATGCATCATCCCATGGTTGTGCATCCTATGCCATGTATTGATTGTTCGTCTCTTTCGATTGTGTGTTTGCTTCTTCTCGCTTTAGACGACGACGTTGAGACCGAAGGGACGTACGGTACCCCCTTCTAAGGATTTTTTGCTCAGTACCAGGCTACTGGGTTTGCAGGCAAGTTATCACTCACATGAATCATCGAGTTCTCTTCCACACTTGTTGTTGATACTGTTTTTTTTGTCTATTTCTGCTAGCCCTATGAATCGATGCTTGATCTCCGAACCCATCACATGCTACCTTGAGCCAGGATATTGCCTCACCTCCATACCTACAGCCTTTGTTTGAGCATGTTCCTATCTAGCATGCTTAGGGCTGCTTTTGCTCGAGCTCGTTGTCGGTTACTTCTTTTACTATCGTGCTGTTATTATTGTTACCGATCCGGGGGCTCGAATATCAATCAATCAATCCTGTTAATGCTACTATTAATAATAACTTGATGATAAGGCACCGGCGGAGGCCCTAAGAGGTTTTGAGGCCCGCTAGTGTCGACCCTAATAGGAAAAGGGTCTTGTCTACTGATCCATGATGAGCGTGCTCACCGCATCCGGTGGTAGTATGGGACCCCCCTCGACTTGGACCTGATCTGCAGTTTGTCCGAAGAGCCACACTTAGTTCGGGAGTTCCATTTGCGCATAAGCATGAATGGGTCGCTCCCATGGTTACTGTTGATGATGATGCATATAGGGCGAGGCCTGTGGTGCCGGGGGGTGTGGTTTCACCCTTGCGCTTAGGTTAGGCGGACTGGCCGGGACCTTATAGCTCCGTGGCTCCTAGGATGGATTGTAGAGACGGTTTGGGTCGTGTCAAGTCCACCTAAGTTTTAGTTGGTGGCTTGAGTGTGTACGGGTACTGGAGCACACCCCTGCAGGGATAATCTTCTCGAGAAGCCGTGTTTTCCGCGGTTATGGATTACTTGGTGAAAGTACTGGCTAACAAGTACTCAGGACAACTTAAACATAATGATCAACCATGTATCACCCAATGCTAAATAACTTGACTAGTAATAGGTTATTCACACAATAACTTGACTCATCTTTAATACAACGGTGTGAGTTATCCTCGGATCGCTTCTTCGGATAAGGGGCGAGATCCAGGATGGGTTTGTTTGAAGTTATATTGCAGTTGGTTACAATCCTCGATCTTATCTTTTTCTGATAGCCGGAACTTGTAGTATTTTCTGTAGTTGGTTAGAGCAGCCCGCTGCAGCTTTTATAACACCTATCTCTTCCGTTGATCCCAAGCATCAATGCTTGTGTTGACGGGTAACTCTTTGATGAAGTGTGAGTCTTGCTTGCCAGTACTTGGATGTACTGACCCCGTTGGGGCTGTGGTTTACGCAGACTACGACTACGGCTACGATGATCACCAGGATGGCTACTTCGTGGAGTTCGACGAGGCTGCCGACGAGTAGATAGCGGACCCGGGCAGGATCCGACGACTTCGTGGATGGGCTCCGTTTTCCTTTCATTGCCGGCCTCTTAGGCCTATTTGGATTTGTCTGTACTCAGACCTGTTGAATGCTTCCGCTGCTATGTAATGATGCTATGTTGGGACATGTGTCCTCTGTATGAGTGTATTTTCTATCTCTGCCTTAGTGAAGGCTATTTGCAAACTTATTTCATTCTTTTGTGTCTTAGAGACATTCTGTGATTTCCTTTTGTTCAAAGCTGTTGACATACAGTGCGTGCTTGTTATGAAGTACGTCGACAGTAGTGCCTTAGGTTCCTAGCGGATAGTTTACTTCGACGGTGGAAGCAGGGCTTGTGTTGTCGCGCATAAAGCGCAGGCCTACCAGGAAGCTGGGACGTGGGAGCAGGTATGCCCCATAATCCAAGCACCTGCTATCCAGTTCGTGCGATGAGTATCCTCTAGAAACCAGGGTGCGACAAATGGTATCAGAGCTTGTCTGCCTGTAGGATCCCTTTTACTGGACGCAGTTGAGTCTAGAAACTATTTTGTAGCTATATAGGAAAAATGAAACGTGAGAGTAGGAATTCTGCCATTTTATTTCTTTCCCCACCCACCCTCCCTTTTTCTGGTAAGGAAGTGCAACGTTGTTTTTCTCTTCTCATCTAAACTTTCAAGTTAGGATTTCACGTGTTCTGGGTTCTTCCGTAGTACCTCAGGTGTTTGTGGTCTCCTGTTTCCCAGTTGTTGCTTCGACATCGTCCTTCACAAATCTTCTCTTTCGTGGTTAACCTCCATCCGTTTTGTTCCGGAGATTTTTCTTCTTCAACACCGCACCCGTGTGGTACTCAAACCATTTATGGTGAACGTTAAGGGTAGTATATGTTTGATCCATGCTACCTTCTTACCGTCTGAAGTAATCCTTTTAAGCACTTATATTGGATTTTGTTATCCGGTTAGTGTGTTAACCTTGGTATCCTCTTCAGGATGGAAAGTGGTGACGAAGAACACACACTGCCACCTGAGATGGGGAAAGTGCTGTCTCAGATGACACAAGTTATAAAGCAGATGCAGCAGAACCAAGACCTTGGGAATAATGGCAACACCCGGGTGTCTATTCGGGAGTTCCTTGAGCTCAACCCGCGCACGTTTGATAACTCCTCCGAGCCATTGGATGCTGATGACTGGCTCCGTGAAATGAACCGTACTCTTATGGTAGCTCATGTGGCTGACGAGGACCGTGTTCCTTACGTGACCTACCTTCTCCGTGGACAATCTATGTCTTGGTGGGAGAATTTCCAAGAGATGAGAGGTCCTAGTCTGGCAATCACATGGGAGGATTTCAAGCAAGCCTTCGTGCGCCATCACATTCCTGATGGGATCATGGAGAAAATGCGTGAGGAATTCTATTCTTTCACACAAGGCAGTTTGGACGTTCTCGAATACCAAAGAGAGTTCAATCGTCTGGCTCGCTACGCCGGAGATGAAATCTCCACGGAAGCGAGAAAGATGGCAAAGTTCCGCAGGGGTCTCAACCCGGAACTCAAGTACGCTCTCACCAACGTCAAGGCCAAGAATTTTGAGGACCTCGTCAACATCGCTCTAAATGAAGAGCATGGGCGCAAGTTGGTTGAGGAATCTCGTAAGCACTCTCGTGAACAGGCTAATCTCTCGAAAGCTATCATGCCTCCACAAAAACGAAGAGTTTGGGTTCCATATACCACTACAACACCGCCCATCTGCTTGCCAAGCCCGGCAGGAATTCTTCCCCGCCCTCCCACCCCAGTGGTATCTTCAGGAGGTGCTCCATCTCAGCCAGGTCCAACAGCTCCTCGTTCTGCTGTTACATGCTACAAGTGTGGACAGTCGGGCCACTTTTCCGATAAGTGTCCGCAAAGGCACCTCTTTCCACCTCCACCTCGCCACAGGTCGACCCCGACAAGAATACGTGGTCCTCCGTTGGGTTGCTACAACAGCAACGACCTTGGTGTGAGAACCGTTAAGGTGAACCATGTCAAGGCCCAGGGAGCAGAAGAATCTCTAGAGGTTGTAATGGGCACACTTCTTGTGAACTCGTTTCGTGCTAAAGTCTTGTTCGATTCTGGTGCTTCACACTCTTTCATCTCTCAATGTTCTGCAAACGACAGTGGAATCAACTTCGAACAGTTGTCTATCCCTCTCCTAGTGAAATCACCAGGATCTAGCTGGCAAAGCAGTAAAGTTAGCCAGAACATCGAGATCACAATTGGAAACCTTCCATTCCAGGCATCTCTGATAGCTCTCCACTCTTCAGATATTGATGTCATCCTTGGGATGGATTGGCTGGTAGCCAACAAAGCAGTCATTGATTGTCCTGCTAAGTCTGTCAAAATCACACACCCTTCTGGCCAGATAGTCTACTTCCATGCTGAAAATCCAGTTGCTCAACTCTACACTCTCAATGCAAATCCTCTACCATCTATTGAAACTATTCCGGTGGTTTGTGAATTCCCTGATGTCTTTCCAGAAGAATTGCCAGGAATGCCTCCTGACAGAGCAGTTGAGTTCGTGATCGAACTTGAACCAGGCACTGCTCCAATCTCTAAGCATCCATACAAGATAGCTCCTCCTGAACTGAAGTTGTTGAAGGAGCAAATCGATATGTACATGGAGAAAGGTTACATTCAACCTAGTTCCTCGGCTTGGGGTTGCCCAACTCTGTTCGTTGCAAAGAAGGATCAAACAAAGAGACTCGTGGTTGACTATCGTCCTCTCAACGAGAAAACAATCAAGAACAAATATCCAATTCCTCGTATCGATGATCTTTTTGATCAACTTGCTGGAGCCTCAATATTCTCAAAGTTGGACTTGAGGATGGGTTACCATCAAATAAAGATCAGAAAGGAAGATATTCCAAAGACAGCCTTCACCACTCGCTACGGTCTATATGAATACACCGTCATGTCCTTTGGTCTCACCAATGCACCGGCGACCTTCTCTAGACTCATGAATTCTGTCTTCCATGAATACCTCGACAAGTTCGTGGTGGTATATCTTGATGACATTCTTGTCTACTCAAAATCCGAGGAAGAGCATGGAGAACATCTTCGTCTCACTCTCATGAAACTTCGCGAGCATCGTCTTTATGCCAAGTTCTCCAAATGTGAGTTCTGGATTCCAGAAGTTGCTTATCTTGGTCATGTCATCTCTGCCAAGGGCATAGCCATTGACCCAGAAAAGGTTAAGGCAATTGTTGATTGGAAACCTCCTAAGACGGTGAAGCAAGTCAGAAGTTTTCTTGGTTTGGCTAGCTATTGCCGTCGTTTCGTCCAAAACTTCTCCAAGATTGCCAAACCTCTCACTGATCTCACAAAGAAGGACAAGAAGTTCGTTTGGTCTCCACAATGTGATGAAAGTTTCAACCTCCTCAAGACTAAACTCACTTCTACACCAGTTCTGGTTGGCCCAGATACTACCAAACCCTTCCAGATATTCTGTGATGCCTCCCTCCAAGGTCTAGGAGCAGTTCTTATGCAAGAACGTCAAGTTGTGGCTTATGCTTCACGTCAGTTGAATGCACATGAGCTCAATTATCCCACTCATGATCTTGAACTTGCAGCAGTTGTGTTTGCCCTCAAGAAATGGAGACAATACTTGTTGGGTAACAAAACTGAAATCTTTTCCGATCACAAGAGTCTGAAATACATCTTCACTCAACCAGATCTAAACCTCAGGCAAAGGAGATGGATTGAAAAGATTAAAGACTTCGATCTTACCATTTCTTACACTCCAGGCAAGGCTAATGTTATGGCCGATGCTCTCAGTCGCAAATCCTATTGCAATAATCTCATGATCATGGAAAGCCAACCTCCTCTTCATGAAGAATTCCAGAAGCTGAACCTTGGTCTTGTTCCTCAAGGTTATGTTGCAAACTTGACAGCTAGTCCAACTCTCGAGGACAAGATTCGTTCTGAACAACTTCGTGATGCTGAGATCAAGAAGATCGCAAATAACATCAAAGCAGGCAATGTGAAGTATCAGTGCTTCTCAATTGATGACAAGGGAACGGTGTTCTTCGAAGGACGCATTGCGGTTCCTCAAGTTCAAAGTCTCAAAGATGTTATTCTCAAGGAGGCTCATGAAACTCCTCTCTCCATCCACCCTGGAAGTACAAAGATGTACCAGGATCTCAAGACACTCTATTGGTGGTCTGGCATGAAACGTGAAATTGCTAAATACGTTTCTGAATGCGACGTTTGTCAACGTGTTAAGGCAGTTCATCAGAAAACAGCCGGTCTTCTCCAACCTCTGAAAATTCCTGAGTGGAAGTGGGACATGATTGAAATGGACTTCGTCACTGGTTTTCCAAAGTCCAAGAAGGGCAACGATGCAATCTTCGTTGTCATTGATCGTCTCACCAAGGTTGCTCACTTCTTTGCTGTCAAAGAAACAATGTCAGCTAGCCAGTTAGCAGAACTCTACACAACAAGGATTGTTCCTCTTCATGGTGTTCCATTGGAAATAAGCTCAGACCGTGGAAGTATATTCACTTCTCATTTCTGGAAGAGTTTTCAAGAAGCATTGGGCACCAAACTTCTGTTCAGCACAGCTTATCACCCTCAGTCTCAAGGGCAAGTCGAAAGAGTCAATCAGATTCTCGAGGATATGCTCAGAGCATGTGGTCTATCCTTTGGCATGAAATGGGAGGAATGCCTTCCATATGCTGAATTCTCCTACAACAACAGCTTCCAGGCAAGCCTAGGCATGGCACCGTTTGAAGCACTCTATGGCCGCAGATGCAGGAGTCCAATCAATTGGTCTGGAGCTGGTGAACGTTCACTCTTAGGCCCTGACATTGTTAAGGAAGCCGAAGAGAAAGTTCGAATCATTCGTGACAATCTCAAGATTGCTCAGTCTCGTCAGAAAAGCTACTATGACAGCAAGCACAGGGATATGATCTATGCACCTGGTGACAAGGCATATCTCCGTGTAACTCCTCTCAGAGGCACTCATCGTTTTGGTGTGAAAGGAAAGCTAGCACCGAGATACATTGGTCCTTTCAACATTCTCTCAAGGCGTGCGGAAAATGCCTATCGTCTTGAACTTCCAGAAAAACTATCCAAGGTGCACGATGTGTTTCACGTGTCACAGCTCAAGAGGTGTTTCAAAGATCCAGATCGTGCAGTTGATCATGATTCCATTGAACTGCAAGATGATCTATCTTATGAGGAGCACCCTGTTCGTATTCTCGATGAGACCGTTCGTAAGACTCGCAACAAGAGCACCAAGTTCTTGAAAGTGCAATGGTCGCATCATTCTGATAAAGAGGCAACATGGGAGACCGAAGAGGATCTTCGCAAGAAGTATCCGGACCTTTTCACTCCTCAGTAGGAATCTCGGGGCGCGATTCCTTCAAGGGGGGGCGTTTTGTAACATCCCAGGTTTGAAAATCTCCCCCCTAGATGTTTGTTTCGTGTTTTATTTTTGTTTTGCATCATGTCATCATATTCATTTGATTTTTGTTTGCATCGTGTTGCATTTGATCTCTTTGTTTCCATCTGTTTTTCTTTTTGAATTCCAAACAAAACATTCAAATTATTGGTTCATACTTATTATGTTACTTTGTTTCAAATAAACATTACAAAACTATCCAATCTGTTGTTTCCATTAAGTAGAAAGTTCAAACCATCAAAGTGTTCTCTTTAATTATTCAAAGAACCTCAAATTCATTCAATTTCAAACCAAATTCCAAACAGCACCCAAAAAGTCAAAATTTGGAAACAAACAGTCCCAAAACTGTGCTTCTATCATAATTAATCCATACAAATTTTCCCTAATTTTTTTCTCTAGACCAAAACCTCTCATCTCTTTCCTTCCCTTTCTGCAAAAAAAATAATAATAATAATAAAAAAAAAAGAGAAAGGGAGGCAACCAGGCCAGCCCAACTGGGCCGGCCCAGTCCCCAGCGAACGTGCGCTCGGCCGCAGCCCGCGAACTGCGTCTCCCTCCTCCGTACAGGAGGTGACGCAAGCACGCACGCATGCCACCTGCGCCTCCCCACTCCTCACCTGCTCCCCTCTCCCTTTTCTACCCCCCTAGAGCCCCCAAACCCTAACCCTAACCAACCCGCACCCCCCTCTCTCTCCCACCTCCGCCGCCGCCGTTCGAGGGAGGCGCCGCCGTTTCCTTCCGCGGCCGGCCGCCGCTCGCCGGACACGCCGTCGTCACCTCCGACTCCCTCCGGCTGCGCTGCGGCCACTCCGGCGAAGAGGGTGAGCCCCTCTTTCCGTTCTGCTACTTGCCCCCTTCGTTCCCGTGCCGTAGATGCCTAAATTTTCTCCGGCCGTTGTTGCCATGGCTGCTCTGTTCGGCTACAGAGAAGAGCACCTGCAGGTTACGTTTGCAGTTCAGTTAGAGCCGGGTAATTAGGATCAAAACCAACCCTCTACCGTATCCTTTCAACTAAGCAGCAGTAGCCCATCTGGTAGGCGCTCGCTGCGCGCGCCTAGCAGCGCGTGAGTTCGAATCCCGGCCAAGCTCTTTTCTGCTCCTTTATTTTCCGATTTGGGTTGCAGTACGTGTTGAACCTTAACCCCCCTGCGAGTACTCTCCTTTCACAACCACAGCAGCAGCTCATCTGGTTGGTTCCATGCGCATCAGGCAGGAGTGCAGGGGTTCGAATCCCCCCCTGCAACAAAAACCAATCTTTTTCTCTCTTATTTTTCTAGACCTAGATCTACTCTAATTTGCACACAGGCCCCTGCTAGCTTTTATCTAGGTCCCTGTAATTTTCTTTCCAAGTCCCTGCTACTTTTTCTAGGCCCATAGTTATTTCTATCAACCATAAATATGATTAACCTTGGTAATTCAATAACTTTTGTTTGGAAACTCCGATTGCAAAACTTCAAACATGTAAATCACTCTATTTTAAATTCTCTACCCAAATATAAAATTTGTTTACTGTTTTGAATTTTCAAAATGCAATTCAAATTTGAATTCAAATAATTCAATTGCAATTTGCTAAAATCCATAACTAATTCATTATTAATCCAAATCATGCAAATAAAATATGTTTTCCATACCATTTTAAATAACCTATTCAAATATAATTTTTGTTTTCTGTTTTGAATAATTAAAATTGTCTAAACAATTTAAATCTTGTTTAATTCAATTAAAACTTGTTTAATATTGTTTAATTCATAATTAAATAATCCTAACTCCTATTTCAATATTTGAAACATGTAATCCAACTAAAATCTGATGTTATTTTCAAATATGAATTTTGTT